>CAKNXH010085884.1:0-20332 GCA_932178445.1 Andricus quercusramuli | reverse complement strand
AATCGGAAGCAGGCGATCCACGACTCGTCCACATACCTGTTCAAGTCTCCAGGGGAATACTGGAAGGGTAAGAGTGCACTGGTTGTGGAGGACTTACTGCGTCACCACGGCGGGTACGTGGGTTAGACTTTACGTGCGATTTCTCCCTGAAACAGGTATGAGGACGAGTCGTGGATCACCTTTATTCAGTATTTTAATCTTGAAATATTTTTCACATAGAATCTTTTATGAAAGAAATAAAACAATATTACAGATACAATTTAAAAATGTTCAAATTTATTTATTTTAATCCAAAAAATTAATTTTCTACCATGAAAGATAATTTTTTAACAAAATACTTGAGTTTTCAACAAAATAATTGAATTTCAAATTTCATTAAAAAAAAAGAATTTTAAAACCAAAAACACGAATTTCAACTGCTGAAGATTTTTCAGTCAAGGAAGAAAAAAAAGTTTACCTCAATTGTTAAACCTTCAAGCCAAGAGACGAATTTTCTGCATAAAAATTGAGTTTTCAACCAGAAAATATAAGTTTTCTGCAAACAAAAATTTATTTTTAACGAAATAGTTACATTTTCAACCAAAAAGATAGAACTTCATTCAAAGAGAAAAAAATGTCAACAGAGTAGTTGAACTTTTATCCACGCAGTTGAATTTAAACATCAATTTTGAACTTAATTGTTGAAAATAATTTTTATAACTGGAAATTTAACCATTTTAGTTGAAAATTCTTTTTTTTTTATTTAAAATTAATTTTTTTAACTGAAAATTTAACTATTCCGTTTTTTTTTGGGAAGTCTAATTTTTAATTTTTAATCTTTTTCATGCTCATTTTGGAGAAAATGGTTCATGATAAAATGGATTTCTGTTCGATCTTAATTTAAAAATATATTCCGTCTGAATATTCTATCAGTTTAGTTGAAAATACATCTCTTTGGTTAAAAATACAACTTTTTGGTTTACAATTCATCTATTTCAGTTAAAGTATCATTGTCATAGTTGAATATTTACCTATTGGATTAAAGGATGAATTACTTAATTGAGAACTTATTTTTGTTGGTTGAAAAATTAATGTTTTAAATTGAAAAATTCAATTATTTTGTTAAAAATTTATCAATTTTGTTGAAATTTCAATTTTTGAAATTAATTTTTCCAGCTGACAATTTAAGCTTCCAGTTGAATATTCCATCATTTTATTTAAAAATTCATCTCTGGATGATAATTAAGTTTTGAACTCTAAATTTAACTTTCAATTTTTAGTTTAAAAATGATCTTTGTATGTCCGAAATTTAACAATTTGTTGTGAGAATTCAACTTTTCGGTTGAAAATTAAATCACTTTATTGAAAAGTAAACGTAAATTAGCTTAAAATTTGATAACTCAGTCAATTTCACCAAATTCTAATAGAAAAAAGCTCATTACACACGGACTCGATCTCACTTTGATTATATCAACAGAAAAAAATATATTTTCATTTTTATTTTTCCCATAAAATCAGAATTTGGGGATATGAAAGAAATTTCGTATGAAGAACTTTTTTTATTTCCACTAGACCTACAAATTTTGCTATATTTCGTGAAAAGTATTTTTTCAATTAATTTTTTTCCGAAAAAAAATCTTCTCTCGCTCCGCTGGGAATTGAAACACAGAACTTCCGATTGCCGTTCGGTTGCTTTCCCATTAAGCTACTAGAGAAATCGAGAGAAGAAACTTTTTTCAGAAATAGACGCATCATTTTATCATATATGTTATTATTTCTCAATTAAAATAATTTTCAATTCACAACTCCATCTAGTATGAAAAGACGTTTAAAAAATTTCTGTTATTCTTCATGATAATACAGATTCCCTGAAGAATTTTATATGTACCACCTTAAAAAATAATGCTTGTATTTTCTGAAAAAAGTTTCTTCTTTCGATCTCTCTAGTAGCTTAATGGAAAAGCTTCCGATCGGCAATCGGAAGTTCTGTGGTTCGATTCCCAGCGGAGCGAAAGGAGAGTATCTTTTTTCAGAAAAAACTTAATGGAAATAATTTTTAATTCATAACTCCATCTAGTCTGAAAAGTCGCTAAAAAAAATTGCTGTTATTCTCTATGTATTCTCTATGTTCTCTATTCTCTATGTTATTCCTTGAAGTATTTTTTCACTGTAAAAGAAGGTACCTCGAAAATTAATTTTTTTATCTCGGAAAATCTGGAAAAGTCCTGGAATTTTTTTTTAAAGAAATTCTAGATACCCTGGTTTGGGATGTATAGGTTAATTTAATGAACATATACCAGGCATTTTCTATTTTCATTTATATTTGTACAAATCACACGCCAATTAGATCCTCGATTTTTTAAATGAATTCACCTCGGATTTTAACAGAAAATTTGTGATTCAAAAGCTGTGTTTCAATAGGATTTTGTTTGTTTACCAGATGACTGTTAGCGTTAAGTGATATGGGGCGCGTTAGTTGGTGACAATGCAATGTAGAGTGTACACTGTACGTACTTACACGGAAAATTGATTCGCGGCTTGATAACGATCACTTTGCATCAATAATTCAACTTGTGGTTGCACATTCCATTAGGTATAATGGACAATTGAATTTTAGAGCCAGTGGGCCGGAAGACGAAACCACATCGAGATTTCCCATAAAACTTTGTTATTTCTCCCTTCGAGCATGTTTGGCATTCAAAAACGATCAACCCAGTTTGGACCATGTGACGAGGAATGTTTCAGTTCAGTGTAGGAATAAACTGGCAATTTCAGTCCGGGAAAATGCTCTTCCTACTCAAACTTATTCTATACAAAATATATTCTACACAACGTATACTGATCATATTTTTCCTACACAAAATATTTTCTACAGGGAAAATTTCGTACATATAATTTTATATTGTTTGATACTTTTATTTATTTTCTACACAGTTAAAAAAAATCGGCCCACCTGATCCACGCGCACGCTAATAAGCAGTCGTACGTTCTTCTCTTGTACCGTACGGTGATGATGCGAGAAATATTATGAGGTTTAGCCCTTTTAATATTTATGAAAAAATAACAGATTTTAGTTTTGAAAAGTCACCTACTTACGAAAGAAAACACCGTTGAGCAAACAATGGAATGGTTTTTATAATTTTTTTCCCACCCCGAAACTGTTGTTTAAAGCACGTACGGGAATGACGTTTTTGTTGTCAAAATGTACTTTTCAGTTTTAATATCAGATTCATAAAAAAGAAATTAATTTGTTAAGCTTAATTTCATGGAACCTTGTATTAGACGATACGCTCAATATTTCTGTATTCATTACTCAACTGTTACTACAATATTTTAGTAGAAAAAAGGACGTACGGGAATGACGTCTGTAATGAGAAAAATCGAGGGATAGACTTCAAGGTTTTTACAATAATATTAATTTGACTCAAAAATGTCCATATATTGAATTTATGTTCATCTAAAGTTAGCAAAATTGATATGTTAAACGTTTTTCAGGTTACGTACGGTAATGATGTTTGAAGTGTTCTTATATTGAATTCAAGTAAATAGGAACAGAAATGAAAAAAAGCTGACCATTTCGTAAAGGATGATAATAAGTATTTATTGAATTAAAAAAAAAAATCAGTACGAGTTGCAGTATAGCAGTTTCATTTTACAAGTTTGCAAGTATTTATTAAATAGTTATGAGTTGTTTGAACAATTATTATTTGTTCACATAATTTTTCTCGCCTGTAAAACGAGGAAGCTTATTCTTTTTTTGATTGATGATACATTTCGTCAATTTAAGGAATGAATAATATTTCTTCTTCAACATATTAAGTAATTATTTAAATAATTACCATTTTCTTAAACAATTGTTTTCTTTTTAATCGTAAACAGTTATTATTTCCTGGAAATAATTACACAATTAACTAATGTTGGAAGTAATGTATTTTTTTAACGATATTTGGCCATTATTTAAACAATTTTTTTCTCCCGTAAGTCTTCAGCAGTATTGGACATAATATTTGTGTATACAATGTTTTGGAAATATCTTCATGATAAAATATCACTACATAATTCAGTGTAGAATATACATATACTGTGTCGAAAGTGTGTTGTGCAGGAAGAATATTGGACAGAATAATTTTTTGTTCAATATTTTAAATATATTTTCAGGATAAAAAAATAATTACTATTTATTTCTGTGTAGTATATATTGTGCGTGGAAAATACTTTGTGTAGCAAAAATATAACGGCATCAAATTCTGTGTAAGAAATTATTCTGTGTAGAAAATATTCTGTGTAGGAAATATTTCGTGTAGAAAATATTTTGTGTAGGAAAAATATGAAAAGAGTTGAATTTTCAAGCAACAAGATTAATTTTCTAGCGAAAAAGCCAAATTTTCAATAGAATGCATGATTTTTTAACCAATAAATTGAACTTTCAACTAAAAAAAATCAATTTTCCACTTAAAATAAAGTGATTAAATCAGTTGAATGTTCAGTTAAAAAAATAATTTTAAAAAAGGACGAATTTTAAACAAAAAATTTAAATCTTCAACCAAAAACATGAATTTTCTACTTAGATGAATCTTAAACTGGAATAGTATAATTTTCAGGTTAATAATAAATTTTCAACCAAAAAAGATACTTTTCAATAAACTTCTTCAATTTTTAAGAAAGCGTATTAATTTTTCAATAAATATTTCAATCCTTAACAAAAATTAGAATTTTCAACAAAACGTTTGACTCTATAGCCGAAAAGGTACTTTCAAACAAATTTTCTAATTTTCAAAAAATTAGATCAATTTTAGACCATATAGTTCAAGTTATAACCAAAAACATAAATTATTGGCCAGGAAAAGTAATTTTCTTCTAAAAAATAGAAATTATTAACTAAGAATACAATAGTTACATTTTTATTTAAAAAAGTTAAATTTTAAACCAAAGACATTAATTTTCAGTTGAAATGAATCTTCAACTGAAATGGTTAAAGTTTTAGTTGAAAATTAAATTTTCAATGAGAAAACAAAGATTTTTCAACATAATAGTTAAATTTTTTAACGAAAAAGAGATGGTCTCAACAAAACAGTTGACTTTTCAACCAAAAAAAGATATTTCTTAACAAATTTTTGTATTTTTTAATGAAGTGGATAATTTTTCAACAAATATTTGAATGTTTTACAAAAATTCGATTCTTCAACCAAAACAGTTGACTTTTTAACCAGAAACGGTACTTAAAAAAATTGTCTCATTTTGAACTAAGTAGAATAATTTTAGACCAAATAGTTTAATTTACAGTTAAAAAATAAATTTTCAATCAGAAAACAACGATTTTTTAACAGAATAGTAAAGTTTTTCACTATAAGAGATACATTTTTATTGAAATAGTTGACTTTTCTACAAAAAGATGCTCTTCAACAATTTTTTTTAATTTTTAACAAAATAAGTTGATTTTTGAACAAATATTTAAATCTTCAAAAAAAATTCGAATTTTCAACAAGAATATGACTTTTTAACCAAAAAAGGTACTCTATAAGAAAATTGTATAATTTTCAATAAACAAGATTAATTTTTTACAATATGGTTCAATTTATAACCAAAAACATGAATAATTGGCCAGAAAAAATAATTTTTTTTTTAAATAAGAATTTTCAACTAAAAAAAGATAAATTTTCAATCAAAAATACAATAGTTACATTTTAATTTATAAGAGGTGTTCAACAAAAAAAAAAAGTGTTTTCAACAAAATAGTTAAATTTCCAACCACAGACATGAATTTTAAACTAAAATGAAGCTTCAACTGGACTGATTAAATTTTTAGTTAAAAATTAAATTTTCATTTAAGGATTAAATTTTCAATTAACAACAACGGCTTTCAACGAAATAGTTGAATTTTTTAACAAATACAAGATAAAGTCTCAACAAAACAGTTGATTGTTTCAACCGGAAAAGATATTTTTGAACCAATTTTTTAACAAAGTGGATTAAATTTAAACAAATATTTGAATCCTAGAAAAAAAGTCGATTTTCCAAGAAAACAATTGACTTTTTAACCAAAAAAGGTACCTACTTTTTAAAAAAGCTATCTAATTTTGAACAAAGCAGATCAGTTTTATACCAAATAGTTCAATTTTCAGTTCAAAAATAAAGTTGACTTTTCTACCAGAGCAGATATTTTTTAACAATTTTTTTTATTTTTAACAATGTGGATTAATCTTTAAATATATATTCGAATCCTTAATAAAAATTCGAATTTTCAACAAAACAGCTGAATTTTTAACCAAGAAATATACTTTAAAATATTGTCTAATTTTCAAAGAAGTAGATTAATTTCAGACCAATAGTTCAATTTTTAGTTCAAAAAAAATTTTAAAACGAAAAACAACGTTTTTTAACAGAATAGTAAAGTTTTTTATGAACAGAGATAAATTCCTTACAAAAAAGTTGACTTTTCAACAAAAAAGATATTATTTTTTTTTTAAATTCTCAACAAAGGGGATTAATTTCTAAACACTTATTTGAATCCTCAACGAAAAATGTCAAATTTTCAGAACAGTTGATCAAATACTTTTAGACCAAATAGTTCAATTTTCAACCAAAAACATGAATTATCAACCAGGAAGAATAATTTTCTACTGAAAAATAAAAATTTTCAAGCAAATAGTTGAATTTTGAATTAAAAAAAAAAAATTTCAACCAAAAATGCAATAGTTACACTTTTAATAGAAAAAAATTGTTTAACACAAAAACAAAGAATTTTCAACAAAATAGTTTGATTTTCAACTAAAGACAAATTTTCAACAAAGTGGATCAAATTTATACCAACTAGTCCAAGTTCCAACAAAAACATGAATTAATAACCAAAAAAATTAATTAATTTTCAATTCAAAAATACGAATTTTCAACCAGATAAATGAACTTTCAACTAAAAAAGATCCATTTTCAAAAGTTGTTGATTGAAATTTAATTTTTTACTGAAAATTTAACTACATGGTTGAAAGTTGAACTATTTTTTCAATAATTCGTTTTTCATTAACGATTCACAATTTCGCTTTAGAATTTAGCCATTTGGTTAGAAATGTAGATATTCTGTTGAAAAATCCTTCTTTGCGGCATAAAAATTAATTTTATTAACTAAAAATTTCCATATTCCATTTTTGGTTGAAAAATGATATTTTTGATCAAAAACGGTTTCGTGGAAAATTAATCGGTTTTGGATGAGGATTCAACTGTTTTATTGAAAATTCGTCTTCTTCGTTTAAAAATTCGATACTGTTTGCCAAAAAATTCTTCTTGGTTCAGAAATTTCACTATCTGCTTGAAAATTCAACAGTTCTTGATTGAAATTTAATTTTTTTATTGAAAATTCAACTATTTGGTTGAAAATGCAACTGTTTTTGGTTGAAAATTTATCTGTTTTGTGACAAATTCATTTTATGTCATTAAAATATGAACTGTGTTTTACATTCCTTCCTTGAAATATACTTCCTTGAAAGTTGAACTATTTTGTTAATAATTTATTTTATCATTAACGATCCAGCATTTCACTTTAGAATGTATCCTTTTGGTTAAAAATGTAACTATTCTGTTAAAAATGTCTTTTTTGCGGTTTGAACATTAATTTTTTAAACTAAAAAATTATTTTGTTTTGGATGAGGATTCAAATATTTTGTTGAAAATTCATCTTTTCGGTTGAAAATTCCACTGCTTGCTGAAAAAATTCGTGTTTTTGGTTTAGAAATTTTACTAACTGCTTGATAACTCGAATGCTGTTGATTAAAGTTTAACCTTTTTTGATTTAAAATTGAACTAATTGGTTCGAAATGCAACATTTTTTTTAATTATGTCTCTTTTTTCGAAAAGTTTCAAAAAGTTATTTTTTTTAATGAATTCAACTAATTATTTTGATGAAAGTGGATTATATTTGACTCAAAATTATAGTCTTTTTATTTATTGTATTCAAAATGTTATCTATACATTAAGGGGGTCATCCCGTGTGACGGTTTCAAAAAATCGATTTTTTTGCTGCATAAATCCAACATAGAGTATGTATAGAATATACTGGTTAAGTAATTTTCCAGCTGAAATACCCGAACTTACAAACGCGTTTTTCTTGAAACTACATTTTTTAAACTGGCGACCATGATTTCTCAAAAATGGTTCAATCGATTGCTCTCAAATTTAAATCATACATTCAGCACACGTACGGCTATCGTCAGAACTAGGATTTTTGAAAAATATCGAACCGTTTTTGTTTCATAAAAAAAGTCGCAAAAAATCATGAAATTTTGGGTCTTGATGCTTAAAAGCATATAAAAAATTCAATTTCCAAGATTTTCAAAAAATCCTAGTTCCGGCGATAGCCATCCACCTACAGATTAACATTCAATTTTTGTTTTTTTTTTTTATTTCGGATAAGCCTCTCTGACAGAATCATCATCGCTACAAAAAATTTCGAAAAAAACCTTTTTAAAAAGGCTGTCTTACGGGATGACCCTCTTAATTTGATTCAAAGGAATTCATTCCCATACTCTCTATATCTGAATTAGTAGAAAACTACTAATTAGTAGTAGTTTTCTAATAATCCAAATAGCTTTCGACCAAAAAAGGAATAGTTTAATTTGAACATAACAAATTAATTTTCCAGAGAAAAAACTGTTGAAACTAAAATGATGAATCTTTTACTGAAATGAATGAGTTTTTAACAAAAGGGTAACTTTTAACCAAGTAATTTTTATCTTCAATCAAAAAGATGAAATTCCAACTAAAATTATGAATACTTAACTGGAATACTTACATTCTCCACCAAAAAGATAAAGTTCTAAACAACAAGATTAATTTTAAAACATAAATAATGATTGTATACAAAAAATGCGTCTTTTGAAGAAAATAGAAGAAATCGCAACTGAAAAAGACAAGCTTTCAACCAAATAGTTGAATTTTCTGTTTCAAAAATTAATTTTCCAGAAAAAAAGCAAATTTTTAGCCAAAGTGTTGAATTTTCAACTAAAATGGTGAACTATTGACTGAAATAGTTGAATTTTCAACTAAAAATGATCATTTTTCCAGTTTCAAGAAGAATTAATTTTTTGCTAAAGTAAAAACGAATTTTCAATAAAATAGCTCAATTTTTAACCAAACAGATACATTTTTAATTAAAATGATGAATCTTGCACCAAAAAAAAATTAATTTTAAACAAAAGCGTTCAGCTTTCAACTCAGTAATTAATGTTGTATTCCAAAAAAGATGAATTCTGAACGAAAAAAGTACTTTTCAACATGAGTTGAATTACTTTAAAATCTTCTTTAAAACAACCTTTTTATCCGTAACAACAATTAAATGAAAATTTTCAACCTGTTCTTCTTTGTCATATGATATGCGCGTTATATTTTGGCCGATCTATGCTATATTCTACTCGATTAGATTAGATGAATGACAACATATTTTTATATTGTGAACTGATTAATTAATTATTAACTGATTCTATTAAAACTTACATTTTCTGGAATGTGTTTAGAAAGTTATTGATAATTCAAATTGACCGAAATGAGAGTTCAAATTTAAAGAAACAAAAACATCAAGTAAAAATAATTTGAATATTTCAATGAAAAGTCTAGATTTATGCTTAAATGATTATCTGAATTCAATTTTCAAAATTATATATTCCATGTTTAAAAAATACAAAGCAAAAATTATTTGAAAATGATAGTTTCATGCTTTTTATGTTGTAATCAGTTTATTTAATTATTGTTTAATTAATTTTGTTGGAAAATTTAAATTGAATCAAGTTTGAATTTAAATATTTTTTTCAATTAAGTAGCATAAATTGATTATTTACTTGAATGTTATTTAATTGAATATGGGCTATTATTTTTTAAATAAATGTACCTATAGAAAGGAAATCTCAAGTTTGAAGGAGAATATATCATGTAAAAATCATTTGAGTGCTTCAATGAAAATAATTGTGTAATGCTTTTTATGTTATGAACTGATTAATTAATTATTAACTGATTCTATTGAAACTTAAATTTTCTGCAATTAGTTTAAGAGGTTATTAATAAATAAAATGTTCAAAAATGAAAGTTCAAACTTAAAAAATATATATAAAGTAAAAATTATGTGAATGTTTCAATGAAAGTTATAGTTTAATTCTTCTTTTAATGATTTCAACACATAAAAACCAATAAACAGTTATTTTCATTAAAACATTGGAATAATTTTTACTTGAAAGTTGATTTACATTTAAAGTACCTCTATTCCAATTATGTAATTTCTGGCAATGTTTGTGATGTTGTGGAATGATTATTGTTTTCAAATTACCATAAAAGGTTACTAATAAATCATATTTTCATGAATTGAAGTGAAAATTTCAAAAAATGTAAAGTAAAAATGATTTAAGTGTTGGAATGAAAATGATAGATTAATGCTTGAATGAGTATCAGAATTCAATTTTCAAAATTACATATAAATATTATTTTTTAATTTTTTAGAAAATTACTATGAAAAGTTAATAATCATTCAAATTTTCAGAAATGAAATTTCAAGTGTGTAAAAAATATAAAGTAAAAATTATTTCAATGATTCAATGAAAATAATTGTTTGATGCTTTTTCTTTTGCGAGCTGATTAATTAATTATTAACTGATTCTATTGAAACTTAAATTTTCCGGAATTACTTTAAAAGGGCAATAATAAATTAAATTTTCCTGAATGGAAGTTGAAATTTAAAAAAAGTAAAAGTTATTTGTATGTTTCGATGAATAAATATTAAATTAATTATTCATTAATTATTAGCTGATAATTTTTGTTGCTATATTAAATTAAATATAGGTAAAAGTTTAGCTTTTTTTTAGATTAAGTAACATAAATTGATAATTCAATTTAAGGTTATATAATTGAACATTGGATATAATTTTTATATTAAAAATGTATTGATATTCAAAGTACCCTTATTGTAATCACATAATTTTTCAAATTTGCCTGATTTTGTAAAATGAGTATCTGAATTTAATTTCAAAAACTATATGTAAATATGTTTTATTTTTTCTGAAATTAGTATAAAATATTATAGTTTAATGCTTTTTATTTAAAATTTTTGTGATGTTGTGAAATAAGTATCTGAATTCTGCTTCCAATATTATATGTACATGTATTTTACTTTTCTATGAAATTAGTTTAAAAAGTTAATATTAATTAAATTTTGCAGGAATATATAAAGTAAAAATTATTCCAATGTATCAATTAAAATAACTGTTTATTGCTTTTTATGATGTGAAATGATTAATAATTAATATGTACATATATTTTGATTTTTTCTGGAATCAGCTCTAAAGGTCTATAATAAATTTAATGTATAGAAATGCATTTTCAAATGAAAAAACATATATATAATGTAAAAATTATTTGAATATTTCAATGAAAATTATAGTTGAATGCTTCTTATTTTGTGAACTGCTTATTTATTTATCAGCGGATTTATTTTTTTCACAATATTAAATTACATGAAGATTGAATTGTAATTTTTCTCTATTAAGTAACATAAATTGATCATTTATTTTAAGGTTACGTAATTGAATATGGGCTATAATTTATATAATAGAAGTTGATTTTTAATCAAAATACCTTCATTACAAATATATAGTTTTTTAAATGTTTGCGATATTGTGAAATGATTATCTGAATTCAATTTTCAAAATATATGGACATATGTTTTAATTGCCTTCTGGAATTAGTATATAAGGTTATTAATGATTCAAAATGTCAAAAATACAATTTTAAAATTAAAAAAATATATAAATTCAACATTATTTGAATATTTCAATGAAAATAATGTGAAACATTATTGTCCACATTGATTAATGTGGACATTTTCATGTCTACATTAGCACCACCATGCCGCCTTCCTTCATGATATATTTCGTGAATTTTCTTATATCTCCATTTAATAATAACAGGAACAATTTTCAAAGACACATTATTGGTATTTAAATTCATAATTATATTACATTGATATTTGTTTCCGGATTTATTATGTTGTTCAAGTCGTGCACTTTAAATCTTCAAATGATGTCTCGCCCTTTACTGTTAATAATAGTAATCGTAAATGAAATAATTCTAAGTTACATGGATTCACTAAATACATTATTTTAGAATCTAATTTCAGCAAGAATTTGAGTAGTCGAAAACTTGTGAGAAATAAAAAGTTATTCGAAAATTGAGTAAATGAGAAAAATACATATAAAAGTTAGCGCGCGCACATAATAGTCTAGTAGTAATATAAATCTTACCATTTCATTTAGTAGAAAGTGATAAAATTACTAATTTAACAGTCATAGATAATGCTACTTATTGAATTAGTAAAATGTCTACTAATTCGGATTTAGAGAGTATTATCCCCCTATTTCCGTGAAAAATCGCAACAATTTCCCTCTTTTGAGGTAATTTCGGCCTGTGATGTCTGTTATTAATTACCTCATGACAAAAAAATGCAGGCATATCAATTTCGCAATCATTGCTAATCTGATATGATTATCATCTAAGCCAGATGAACCTGTGCGTCAAGGTTATCGCTCCGATGACTCGATGGTGATCGGTAGTCATAAAGGAATTGACATCGATATACGTTGATGGGGTTTATGCTAAAGTCAATGAACGATACAGATAATCTTGATTTTCTACCCTCACGGGAATAGAACTCACATCGTCGAACTCCTAATGAGATTGCCTTTCTCTCCTTTCTTTTTTTTATTTTTATATTTAAGACAGTATCGAGATCGGTTCGCAGATAAGAAACACGTATGCTTAAATTGGCACCACACAGTGTGCTCAATCCAGAATTCATTTTCAGAATTTGTTTATTTGAAATTTAAGAATTTTCAATTAGATTGGAATCAAATTCAAAATTTTATTTAACGTCCAATACTCAAGTTGATGTATAGAATTCATGAAAATAAAATAAGAATCCAATGATTAAATTTTGGCAACCACAACAAAATGCTCCTATTGCGAATCGTAAGAACACAAAAAGTTTGTTTTTTTGGACAAAAATAAAAAAAAGGAAAGAAAAATGAGAAGGCAATCAACCAAATCCTCTTCCTTCTGTATTTTATTTATTTTGTCTTTTTTATTTTTATTATCATCAAATCACAATATAAAAGTATTCCATTTTTTGGGGTAAAAACGAATTTTTAGAACCTCAAAATTCAACATTTTTAGGAAAATCAGAGCAATTTTTTTTATATAAATTTTTGAAAACCCTTCGTTCATAAACTGCGTATAGGAATATACTGATGAAATCTTGGTTTTTCGATTTCAGATGATCTGTTACGAACTTATGCTCACCGCAAAGAAAAAATGAAGAAAACGTTTTTCTTGTGAAGATTATCTTTTCAGTTACAAATTTGATTATCAGGTTGATTTAACAATTCTATTAAACAGACATATTTTTTTGTGGAAAATTCAACTGTCTTGTTAGAAATTCGTCTTTTTGGGTTAAAAATGCAACTCTTTTCGTATAATATTAATCTTTTGTTCAAAATTCATATTTTGTTGCTGATAAGTCAAATGAAATCTTTTTTGGATGCAAATAATTTTTTCTGAAAATTTGTCTTTTTAATCTGAAAGTTTATTTCCCGGATAGAAATGGAACTGTTTTATGAAAAAATTCAACTATTTCATAAAAAATTTACTTCTTGTTGAAAATTTGTATCTTAAGGTAGAAAAGTCTATTGAAATCCTTTTGGATAAATATTCACCTCTTTTTTGAAAATTTCTTCATTTTATTTAAAAATTCACCTGTTTTAGTAAAATTTTTAAAATTTGTCTTGGACAAAAATGCAACTGTTTGGTTGCAAATTTAACAATCTCGTTAAGAAGTCATATTTTTTTGTTAGAAATTCACCTGCTTCAAGAGAAATTAGATTTTTTTTTATGAAAATACGACTGTTTGGTTTAACATTCAACAATTTTGTTGAAAAGTCATACTTTTTGGTTGAAAATTCTGCTGTTTTATTGAAAATTTAACTATTTTGTAGAAAATTTACTTTTCAGTTAAATTCAATATTTTGGCGTTGAAAAGAGAACTGAAAGCTTTTCTGGATGAAAGTTCAACTTTGAAAAAAATTGTCCTTTTTTATAATAAAGTTATCTGTTTTGGTACAAATTTAATCTTTTTTGGGTGAAAATTCAACTATTTTCTAGAGAATTACACTATTTCGTTAAGAATTCATCCCTTTTGTTTAAAAAGCTTCGTCATTCTGGATGAAAAATTCAATTTTGTTCGTAGAAACTTATTTTTTGTTAAAAAATTTATATTTGTCCACTGGAATTTTTTCTGGATGAAAATTCAACTATTTTTTAAAAATTTGTTTCCTTTTTAAATAAAAATTCATCTGTTTTAAGAAAAATTTCATTTTTCTGGATAAAAATGCAACTATTTGGTAGAGAATTAAACTATTTCGTTAAAAATTCATCCCTTTTGCTTGAAAAAGTTTGTCTTTTTAGATGAAAAATTCAATTTTCTCCGTAGAAACGTATTTTTTTTAGAAAATTCATATTTTGATCTTGAAAAGTCAACTGAAATCTTTTCTGGATGAATAGTTAACTATTTTTCGTTAATTTATCTTTTTGATTCATAAATTCATCAGCTTTGGTAGAAATTTCTTTTCTTTTATAAAAAAGCAACTTTTTGATTGAAAATTATTCTTCTTTGCTTGAGTATTCAACTTTTTTATTTGAAAGATTTGGTTGAATCACTTTGTTAAGAAATAATTTTTTTCGAAGAGTTATATTTTTAGTTGAAAATTCATCTCTTCCGTTGAAAGTTAAACTATTTTGTTGAACATTAATCTTTTGAAACTAAAAATTAAACTACATTGTTAAAAATTTATTTTTCTGGTAGAAAAAAAATTTTTATTGGTTTAAAATTTCATTTTTGTTTAGTAGAAATGCTGCAGTTTCGTGGAAAAATAATTTTTTGCTAAAGTCATACTTTTTGTTTGAAAATTCAATTTTTTTAGAGAAAATTCGTCTTTTGGCTTGAAGGTTCAACAATTTAGGTAATTTTTTTTTCTCTAGTGAAAAATCTTTATTTGTGGAAAATTCGTCTCTTTATTTTAAAAAAATTTTTTTTTTGTAGAAATTTAATGTTTTCTGATTGAAACCGAAACTTTTCAGCAATTGTCTAAGAAAAGATAGTTATAAACATTAATAAATTGTTTAAACGACCATGTTAGTTAACTTGCATTATTTATTACTTTACCAATTAAAACTTGGATGAAAAAATAAAAATTTCAGAAAAAATCACACCCATCAAGCATTAATAAATAAGAAGGTAGTTATAAATAATGATAATTGTTTTAAATAATTTTTTTTCCAAATTTCGTTAATTATTAACTTACTTCAAGTAAAAAGTAGACAAATAGTTGAAAATTTACGAAAAACCCGCAAAATTCCAACATTATTCGCATTGAATATTGCTAACAATAAAAATAGATTGTTCCAACAATTATTTATGTTAACTTTAATTATTTATTGACCTCACTCTAATTGGAAATTGGACAAAAAGTAGAAAATTTGTGAAAAAACTGCAATTTTATAGCATTATTCTGAACGAATATTATTAAAAATAATAATACATTGTTTGAACAATTATTGTTATTGAAATTATTTCATTATTACCTTACTTTGATTGAAAATTGGACAAAAAGTTGAAATTTTTTGAAAAAACCGTGACTTTCTAACTCAATTCTAAGAGAAAATTGATAAAAAACATAAGAAATTGTTTAAGCAATCATTTATATAAACACCTAATTATCAGTATAAAGTAGTATTTTGTAATTCGAAAGAAAAAAATTTCGGTCACCCTATTTATCATTTTAGTTTACAATTTATCTCTTTGCTTAAAAATTTAACTGTTTTGTTAAAAATTCGTTGTTTTTTGGGTTGAAAATTAATTTTTTTCAACTAAAAATTCAAATATTCCACTTTTGGTGGAAAAATGGTATTTTAAATTAAAAATTGTTTTTTTTTCTGTTTAAAATGAACTGTTTGTTTGAAAATTCATGTATTTGGTTGAAAATTTTTTGATGTTTTTTTTTTGTGAAAAATTAATCTGTTTTGGTCGAATTTAACTTTATTTTATTAAAAATGAAAATAATTTTGGGGTTAAAAATCAACTGCTGCATTTATAGAAAAATGTTTTTTTTTTTCTGATTAAAAAAAATATATATATAAATTCATATATGTTGTTGAAAATTTGTCTTTTAGTAGAAATATAATCTCTTTGGGTAAAAAATTTAATTTAATCTTTAAAAAAATTTGTAAGCCGAAAATTCAGAAAAGGAAAATTCAACTATTTTCCTTAAAATTGAACTGAAAATTTAATTATATTTTTGACAATTTAACTATTTTCTTAAAAAGTCTCCTTTTTTAGTTGAAAATTCAACTGTTTTGTTGAAGATTTATCTTTCTTAATAGAAATTTCAAGTTTTTTTTAGCAAAATCAGCTTCGTTGGTTAAAAATAGGAACATTTTTTTGAAAATTCTACTTTCCGGGTTAAAATTCATCTTTTTAGGTTGCAAATTCAGATATTTGGTTAAAAATTCATTTTTTTTTTGAAAATTCATTCATTTCATTGAAAATTTACCCTTTTTGTCAAATTCATATTTTTTGGTCGAAAATTCAATTTTTTTCTTGAAAATTCGTCCATTTTGAATAAAAATTTATATTTTTTTTTCTTTTTTGAAAGTTCCACTGATTTCTAAAAAACTCGTATTTTAGGCTTAAAAAATTCACTATTCGCTTTGAAAATACTGTTTTTGAATAAATATCAAACTATAGTTGAATCTGGTTGAAAGTGAAACTGTTTTTGGTTGAGGTTTAATTTTTTTTTTTTTTTTTTAATTCATCCATTGGGTTTAAAATTCATCTTTGGCGGTTGAAGATACAACTATTTGATTAAAAGTTTCATTTGGTTGAAAATTCGCATTTTTGGTTGAAGATTCATCTATTTGGTTGAAATTTAACTATTTAAACAAAACTCGTGTCTTTTGCTCGAAACATGATCTATGTAGTTGCGAATGTAACTTTTCAATTGCAAATTAATTTTAGTTTTTAAAAATTTTACTATTTGATGAAAAATTCATATTTCTTGATCCAAAATGAACTTTTTTGTTGAAAATCGGTTTTTTTATTTAACCGTCAACTTTTTTTTTAAAAATACGGCTTTTCAGCTTAAAAAATAACTCTTATGTTGAAAATTCATGATGGGAATGAATGATTAGATAATTAATTATATTCAATAATAATAATACATAAAATAATAAATGAATACAAAAATTATATTTATGCATGACGCAAGTAGAAAATTCATCTTCTTGGTTAAAAATGCCATTTTTTGGTTGAAAAATAATTTTTTTAACTAAAAACGTAACTATTTCATTTTTTGCTGAAAATTGATATTTTTTAAATTGAAAATTGAATTACTTGGGTAAAACTGGAACCACTTTTTTACAAATTTGTTTGAGGGTTGCTCTCTTTGATTGAAAATTCAAATATTTTGCTAAAAATTCTTTTTTTCATTAAAAATTAATTTTTTAACCTACAAATGTAACTTTTCCATTTTTTTGCTGAAATTTAATCTTTTTAAGTCAAAAATTGGTCTTTATTGGTAAAAAAATCAATCCTGTTGGTTTCTTTGAGATTTTTTCCTGTCTTGGCTGACAAATCTTTATTTGGTGAAAATTCGTCTTCTTTATTAGAAAATTCGTCTCTTTGGTAGAAAATTAGTAATTTCGGGTTGAAAATTCATCAGTTTTGTAGAATTTTTTTTTTTTTTTTGTTTTTTAAAAGTTTACCTACTTCATTAAACATTCATTCTTTTGTTGCATAATTGCAGATTCATCATTTTAGTTGAAAATTCATCTCTAGTTCAAAATTCAGTCATTTAGTTGAAATTTTGTTCACTGAAAATTAATAATTTTTTGTTGAAAATTTGTCTTTTTCGGGCGAAAATTCATTATCTTTGTTGAAAATTCGTCATTTTGGTTAAGAATTCATCTTTGTGGGTTAAAAGTTGAACTAGTTAGTTAAAAATTTAACTATTTTGTAGAATTTTTTGTTTGTTGAAAGTTCAAATCTTCGGTTAAAAATTGAACTATTTTATGGAAACTTGGCGTTTTCTTTATTTTCATCTCTGTTTTATTAGACAATTTATTCTCTTTATTAAAAATTTAAGTACTCGCTTGGAATCTAAAAAAACTGTAATAAAAATCATTTTATTGGCTGAAAATTGAACTATTTTGTTGAAATTTTTTTTTATGAAAATTAATTTTCCGAATTGAAAATTCAACTATTCCATGTTGGATTGAAAATTGATCGTTTTTAGTCGAAAATTCAACTAATAAATTTTTCAATTAAAAATTCACCTTTTTTGGTTTAAAATTCAACCTCTTGGTTGAACGTAGAACTACTTTGTTAAAAACTCATTTTATTTGCTAAAATTGAACTATTCTGTCAATTCTATTCTGAATTCTATTGAATATTTTATCTTGATAAAATAAACAATGCCAAAAAAAACTTTTTTTTCTCTATAAAATCAGATTTTAGGGGCGTATGAGAAATTGCGCATATTACACTTTTTTAGTTCCACTAAACCTACAATTTTTACTATGTTTCGTGGAATGTATTATTTTTACTGCAAAAAAGTACCGTGAAAAATGTATTTTTTTGTCCTGGAAAACCTGGAAAAGTTCTGGAATTTTTGTTTGAAGAAATGCTAGACACCCTTCCTTATCATTTTCGACAAAAAATACAAATCTCTTCAGCGAAAATTGAATTTATGTTTCTAATTTATTCAAATTTGTTGAATATTTTTTATTTAAACATTATTTTCGGTTAAAGAATGCAGGTGTCTGAATATTTTTGGTTTTCTGGTAATAAATCCGGACAAATGGAGTTTTATGGCTTAAACAGTCGCTACCGGAATTGTGTAATGCTGTAATGGAGAAGAAGTGCGGCAAGTTTCGACAAAAATTTATGACGCGGTTTCCTGTTTGCTCGCAGATGTTTGTAAACGAACTTAGAGCGCCCAGAACGCGTCTTTCCGTCTTAGCAGATCGACTTTCGTGATTTCTGAGCCAACATAGGAAAATCGCGTCCGCAGGAAATGTACATTTACGAAAACATACTCGCGCATATAAATGCGCACTTCCGGTGATGAATGAGATTCCCGATCGTTTTTCGGCGGGAGATAAAAGCTTGCCATTCATTTCTGGAAACTTATAGTTCCCTGAGGACGTGTCAGAAATAGCTGGAGAGAAATGCGTCGATCACGAATTTCTAGTGACATAATATCGCGCATTGACAAAAAATGGTTGGTTGGGACAACTATTATTATTGAAACTAGGCTGGTTTATTTAAGTCTCGTAGCTGAAGTATCAAAACTCGCATTTGCCTGGATGTTTGCCCAGGGGAGAGGAAAACTGCAGAAAACCATTTCCCGACGTTCAACCGGTTTGCTGGCCGTCGAGGTTGACAGCAGACATTTAAATAGGGATCATCGAGTTTACTCAAATCACTATTGACATTTATCAGCAAATACACAACCTGTACATCGCAGACGGTCACCCATCCGACTTTCATCCGCGACTCTTTTTTTGACTGTTTTTTTTTTTTTTGACACTATTCAGACTTTTTTTGATTTCTGAAGTAAGTCCGAGACCTGCGTTGTGGTAAAAAATGTTATTTCTAAGAATGGTAATAGTTGTTCTTACTATTTCATTTGTTGTAGCAAAAAGTTACGATGGTAGACTAAAAAAAAATTCAAATTAATATACCATTGAATTCATAGCATCAACGTTGAGCATGTTCAGTTAGGTTAAAAATGCGTTTATTTGGTTAAAAATTCGTCTATTTGGTAGAAAATTGTAGAATTAGACTGTTTTTTATTTCAAATTAAAATACTTTTTGGTTGAAGATTCATTATTTGTGTTGAATATTCCATTAATTGGTTTTTAATTTACTGTTTTGTTTACAATTATTATTTTTGTTTGAAAATTACATTATTTTTAATTGAATTGAATTTTCAATTCAATTGTCGATAATTCGTCTTTACGGTTGAAATGAACTGTTTTTGATTTCAAATTAAAATACTTTTTGGTTGAAGATTCATTATTCTAGTTGAATATTCAACTATTTGGTTTTAAATTAACTTTTTTTGAAAATTCATATATATTAGGTTTAAAAGTTTAACAGTATTGGTGAAAAATTAAACTATCTAATTGAAAATGAATTTTTTTCGTTTGAAAATTCATATTTTTGGTTGAAAATTCAACTGTTCCATTGAAAATTAATCAGTTTTGTTACAGG
>CAKNXH010085883.1:0-20330 GCA_932178445.1 Andricus quercusramuli | reverse complement strand
AATCGGAAGCAGGCGATCCACGACTCGTCCACATACCTGTTCAAGTCTCCAGGGGAATACTGGAAGGGTAAGAGTGCACTGGTTGTGGAGGACTTACTGCGTCACCACGGCGGGTACGTGGGTTAGACTTTACGTGCGATTTCTCCCTGAAACAGGTATGAGGACGAGTCGTGGATCACCTTTATTCAGTATTTTAATCTTGAAATATTTTTCACATAGAATCTTTTATGAAAGAAATAAAACAATATTACAGATACAATTTAAAAATGTTCAAATTTATTTATTTTAATCCAAAAAATTAATTTTCTACCATGAAAGATAATTTTTTAACAAAATACTTGAGTTTTCAACAAAATAATTGAATTTCAAATTTCATTAAAAAAAAAGAATTTTAAAACCAAAAACACGAATTTCAACTGCTGAAGATTTTTCAGTCAAGGAAGAAAAAAAAGTTTACCTCAATTGTTAAACCTTCAAGCCAAGAGACGAATTTTCTGCATAAAAATTGAGTTTTCAACCAGAAAATATAAGTTTTCTGCAAACAAAAATTTATTTTTAACGAAATAGTTACATTTTCAACCAAAAAGATAGAACTTCATTCAAAGAGAAAAAAATGTCAACAGAGTAGTTGAACTTTTATCCACGCAGTTGAATTTAAACATCAATTTTGAACTTAATTGTTGAAAATAATTTTTATAACTGGAAATTTAACCATTTTAGTTGAAAATTCTTTTTTTTTTATTTAAAATTAATTTTTTTAACTGAAAATTTAACTATTCCGTTTTTTTTTGGGAAGTCTAATTTTTAATTTTTAATCTTTTTCATGCTCATTTTGGAGAAAATGGTTCATGATAAAATGGATTTCTGTTCGATCTTAATTTAAAAATATATTCCGTCTGAATATTCTATCAGTTTAGTTGAAAATACATCTCTTTGGTTAAAAATACAACTTTTTGGTTTACAATTCATCTATTTCAGTTAAAGTATCATTGTCATAGTTGAATATTTACCTATTGGATTAAAGGATGAATTACTTAATTGAGAACTTATTTTTGTTGGTTGAAAAATTAATGTTTTAAATTGAAAAATTCAATTATTTTGTTAAAAATTTATCAATTTTGTTGAAATTTCAATTTTTGAAATTAATTTTTCCAGCTGACAATTTAAGCTTCCAGTTGAATATTCCATCATTTTATTTAAAAATTCATCTCTGGATGATAATTAAGTTTTGAACTCTAAATTTAACTTTCAATTTTTAGTTTAAAAATGATCTTTGTATGTCCGAAATTTAACAATTTGTTGTGAGAATTCAACTTTTCGGTTGAAAATTAAATCACTTTATTGAAAAGTAAACGTAAATTAGCTTAAAATTTGATAACTCAGTCAATTTCACCAAATTCTAATAGAAAAAAGCTCATTACACACGGACTCGATCTCACTTTGATTATATCAACAGAAAAAAATATATTTTCATTTTTATTTTTCCCATAAAATCAGAATTTGGGGATATGAAAGAAATTTCGTATGAAGAACTTTTTTTATTTCCACTAGACCTACAAATTTTGCTATATTTCGTGAAAAGTATTTTTTCAATTAATTTTTTTCCGAAAAAAAATCTTCTCTCGCTCCGCTGGGAATTGAAACACAGAACTTCCGATTGCCGTTCGGTTGCTTTCCCATTAAGCTACTAGAGAAATCGAGAGAAGAAACTTTTTTCAGAAATAGACGCATCATTTTATCATATATGTTATTATTTCTCAATTAAAATAATTTTCAATTCACAACTCCATCTAGTATGAAAAGACGTTTAAAAAATTTCTGTTATTCTTCATGATAATACAGATTCCCTGAAGAATTTTATATGTACCACCTTAAAAAATAATGCTTGTATTTTCTGAAAAAAGTTTCTTCTTTCGATCTCTCTAGTAGCTTAATGGAAAAGCTTCCGATCGGCAATCGGAAGTTCTGTGGTTCGATTCCCAGCGGAGCGAAAGGAGAGTATCTTTTTTCAGAAAAAACTTAATGGAAATAATTTTTAATTCATAACTCCATCTAGTCTGAAAAGTCGCTAAAAAAAATTGCTGTTATTCTCTATGTATTCTCTATGTTCTCTATTCTCTATGTTATTCCTTGAAGTATTTTTTCACTGTAAAAGAAGGTACCTCGAAAATTAATTTTTTTATCTCGGAAAATCTGGAAAAGTCCTGGAATTTTTTTTTAAAGAAATTCTAGATACCCTGGTTTGGGATGTATAGGTTAATTTAATGAACATATACCAGGCATTTTCTATTTTCATTTATATTTGTACAAATCACACGCCAATTAGATCCTCGATTTTTTAAATGAATTCACCTCGGATTTTAACAGAAAATTTGTGATTCAAAAGCTGTGTTTCAATAGGATTTTGTTTGTTTACCAGATGACTGTTAGCGTTAAGTGATATGGGGCGCGTTAGTTGGTGACAATGCAATGTAGAGTGTACACTGTACGTACTTACACGGAAAATTGATTCGCGGCTTGATAACGATCACTTTGCATCAATAATTCAACTTGTGGTTGCACATTCCATTAGGTATAATGGACAATTGAATTTTAGAGCCAGTGGGCCGGAAGACGAAACCACATCGAGATTTCCCATAAAACTTTGTTATTTCTCCCTTCGAGCATGTTTGGCATTCAAAAACGATCAACCCAGTTTGGACCATGTGACGAGGAATGTTTCAGTTCAGTGTAGGAATAAACTGGCAATTTCAGTCCGGGAAAATGCTCTTCCTACTCAAACTTATTCTATACAAAATATATTCTACACAACGTATACTGATCATATTTTTCCTACACAAAATATTTTCTACAGGGAAAATTTCGTACATATAATTTTATATTGTTTGATACTTTTATTTATTTTCTACACAGTTAAAAAAAATCGGCCCACCTGATCCACGCGCACGCTAATAAGCAGTCGTACGTTCTTCTCTTGTACCGTACGGTGATGATGCGAGAAATATTATGAGGTTTAGCCCTTTTAATATTTATGAAAAAATAACAGATTTTAGTTTTGAAAAGTCACCTACTTACGAAAGAAAACACCGTTGAGCAAACAATGGAATGGTTTTTATAATTTTTTTCCCACCCCGAAACTGTTGTTTAAAGCACGTACGGGAATGACGTTTTTGTTGTCAAAATGTACTTTTCAGTTTTAATATCAGATTCATAAAAAAGAAATTAATTTGTTAAGCTTAATTTCATGGAACCTTGTATTAGACGATACGCTCAATATTTCTGTATTCATTACTCAACTGTTACTACAATATTTTAGTAGAAAAAAGGACGTACGGGAATGACGTCTGTAATGAGAAAAATCGAGGGATAGACTTCAAGGTTTTTACAATAATATTAATTTGACTCAAAAATGTCCATATATTGAATTTATGTTCATCTAAAGTTAGCAAAATTGATATGTTAAACGTTTTTCAGGTTACGTACGGTAATGATGTTTGAAGTGTTCTTATATTGAATTCAAGTAAATAGGAACAGAAATGAAAAAAAGCTGACCATTTCGTAAAGGATGATAATAAGTATTTATTGAATTAAAAAAAAAAATCAGTACGAGTTGCAGTATAGCAGTTTCATTTTACAAGTTTGCAAGTATTTATTAAATAGTTATGAGTTGTTTGAACAATTATTATTTGTTCACATAATTTTTCTCGCCTGTAAAACGAGGAAGCTTATTCTTTTTTTGATTGATGATACATTTCGTCAATTTAAGGAATGAATAATATTTCTTCTTCAACATATTAAGTAATTATTTAAATAATTACCATTTTCTTAAACAATTGTTTTCTTTTTAATCGTAAACAGTTATTATTTCCTGGAAATAATTACACAATTAACTAATGTTGGAAGTAATGTATTTTTTTAACGATATTTGGCCATTATTTAAACAATTTTTTTCTCCCGTAAGTCTTCAGCAGTATTGGACATAATATTTGTGTATACAATGTTTTGGAAATATCTTCATGATAAAATATCACTACATAATTCAGTGTAGAATATACATATACTGTGTCGAAAGTGTGTTGTGCAGGAAGAATATTGGACAGAATAATTTTTTGTTCAATATTTTAAATATATTTTCAGGATAAAAAAATAATTACTATTTATTTCTGTGTAGTATATATTGTGCGTGGAAAATACTTTGTGTAGCAAAAATATAACGGCATCAAATTCTGTGTAAGAAATTATTCTGTGTAGAAAATATTCTGTGTAGGAAATATTTCGTGTAGAAAATATTTTGTGTAGGAAAAATATGAAAAGAGTTGAATTTTCAAGCAACAAGATTAATTTTCTAGCGAAAAAGCCAAATTTTCAATAGAATGCATGATTTTTTAACCAATAAATTGAACTTTCAACTAAAAAAAATCAATTTTCCACTTAAAATAAAGTGATTAAATCAGTTGAATGTTCAGTTAAAAAAATAATTTTAAAAAAGGACGAATTTTAAACAAAAAATTTAAATCTTCAACCAAAAACATGAATTTTCTACTTAGATGAATCTTAAACTGGAATAGTATAATTTTCAGGTTAATAATAAATTTTCAACCAAAAAAGATACTTTTCAATAAACTTCTTCAATTTTTAAGAAAGCGTATTAATTTTTCAATAAATATTTCAATCCTTAACAAAAATTAGAATTTTCAACAAAACGTTTGACTCTATAGCCGAAAAGGTACTTTCAAACAAATTTTCTAATTTTCAAAAAATTAGATCAATTTTAGACCATATAGTTCAAGTTATAACCAAAAACATAAATTATTGGCCAGGAAAAGTAATTTTCTTCTAAAAAATAGAAATTATTAACTAAGAATACAATAGTTACATTTTTATTTAAAAAAGTTAAATTTTAAACCAAAGACATTAATTTTCAGTTGAAATGAATCTTCAACTGAAATGGTTAAAGTTTTAGTTGAAAATTAAATTTTCAATGAGAAAACAAAGATTTTTCAACATAATAGTTAAATTTTTTAACGAAAAAGAGATGGTCTCAACAAAACAGTTGACTTTTCAACCAAAAAAAGATATTTCTTAACAAATTTTTGTATTTTTTAATGAAGTGGATAATTTTTCAACAAATATTTGAATGTTTTACAAAAATTCGATTCTTCAACCAAAACAGTTGACTTTTTAACCAGAAACGGTACTTAAAAAAATTGTCTCATTTTGAACTAAGTAGAATAATTTTAGACCAAATAGTTTAATTTACAGTTAAAAAATAAATTTTCAATCAGAAAACAACGATTTTTTAACAGAATAGTAAAGTTTTTCACTATAAGAGATACATTTTTATTGAAATAGTTGACTTTTCTACAAAAAGATGCTCTTCAACAATTTTTTTTAATTTTTAACAAAATAAGTTGATTTTTGAACAAATATTTAAATCTTCAAAAAAAATTCGAATTTTCAACAAGAATATGACTTTTTAACCAAAAAAGGTACTCTATAAGAAAATTGTATAATTTTCAATAAACAAGATTAATTTTTTACAATATGGTTCAATTTATAACCAAAAACATGAATAATTGGCCAGAAAAAATAATTTTTTTTTTAAATAAGAATTTTCAACTAAAAAAAGATAAATTTTCAATCAAAAATACAATAGTTACATTTTAATTTATAAGAGGTGTTCAACAAAAAAAAAAAGTGTTTTCAACAAAATAGTTAAATTTCCAACCAGAGACATGAATTTTAAACTAAAATGAAGCTTCAACTGGACTGATTAAATTTTTAGTTAAAAATTAAATTTTCATTTAAGGATTAAATTTTCAATTAACAACAACGGTTTTCAACGAAATAGTTGAATTTTTTAACAAATACAAGATAAAGTCTCAACAAAACAGTTGATTGTTTCAACCGGAAAAGATATTTTTGAACCAATTTTTTAACAAAGTGGATTAAATTTAAACAAATATTTGAATCCTAGAAAAAAAGTCGATTTTCCAAGAAAACAATTGACTTTTTAACCAAAAAAGGTACCTACTTTTTAAAAAAGCTATCTAATTTTGAACAAAGCAGATCAGTTTTATACCAAATAGTTCAATTTTCAGTTCAAAAATAAAGTTGACTTTTCTACCAGAGCAGATATTTTTTAACAATTTTTTTTATTTTTAACAATGTGGATTAATCTTTAAATATATATTCGAATCCTTAATAAAAATTCGAATTTTCAACAAAACAGCTGAATTTTTAACCAAGAAATATACTTTAAAATATTGTCTAATTTTCAAAGAAGTAGATTAATTTCAGACCAATAGTTCAATTTTTAGTTCAAAAAAAATTTTAAAACGAAAAACAACGTTTTTTAACAGAATAGTAAAGTTTTTTATGAACAGAGATAAATTCCTTACAAAAAAGTTGACTTTTCAACAAAAAAGATATTATTTTTTTTTTAAATTCTCAACAAAGGGGATTAATTTCTAAACACTTATTTGAATCCTCAACGAAAAATGTCAAATTTTCAGAACAGTTGATCAAATACTTTTAGACCAAATAGTTCAATTTTCAACCAAAAACATGAATTATCAACCAGGAAGAATAATTTTCTACTGAAAAATAAAAATTTTCAAGCAAATAGTTGAATTTTGAATTAAAAAAAAAAAATTTCAACCAAAAATGCAATAGTTACACTTTTAATAGAAAAAAATTGTTTAACACAAAAACAAAGAATTTTCAACAAAATAGTTTGATTTTCAACTAAAGACAAATTTTCAACAAAGTGGATCAAATTTATACCAACTAGTCCAAGTTCCAACAAAAACATGAATTAATAACCAAAAAAATTAATTAATTTTCAATTCAAAAATACGAATTTTCAACCAGATAAATGAACTTTCAACTAAAAAAGATCCATTTTCAAAAGTTGTTGATTGAAATTTAATTTTTTACTGAAAATTTAACTACATGGTTGAAAGTTGAACTATTTTTTCAATAATTCGTTTTTCATTAACGATTCACAATTTCGCTTTAGAATTTAGCCATTTGGTTAGAAATGTAGATATTCTGTTGAAAAATCCTTCTTTGCGGCATAAAAATTAATTTTATTAACTAAAAATTTCCATATTCCATTTTTGGTTGAAAAATGATATTTTTGATCAAAAACGGTTTCGTGGAAAATTAATCGGTTTTGGATGAGGATTCAACTGTTTTATTGAAAATTCGTCTTCTTCGTTTAAAAATTCGATACTGTTTGCCAAAAAATTCTTCTTGGTTCAGAAATTTCACTATCTGCTTGAAAATTCAACAGTTCTTGATTGAAATTTAATTTTTTTATTGAAAATTCAACTATTTGGTTGAAAATGCAACTGTTTTTGGTTGAAAATTTATCTGTTTTGTGACAAATTCATTTTATGTCATTAAAATATGAACTGTGTTTTACATTCCTTCCTTGAAATATACTTCCTTGAAAGTTGAACTATTTTGTTAATAATTTATTTTATCATTAACGATCCAGCATTTCACTTTAGAATGTATCCTTTTGGTTAAAAATGTAACTATTCTGTTAAAAATGTCTTTTTTGCGGTTTGAACATTAATTTTTTAAACTAAAAAATTATTTTGTTTTGGATGAGGATTCAAATATTTTGTTGAAAATTCATCTTTTCGGTTGAAAATTCCACTGCTTGCTGAAAAAATTCGTGTTTTTGGTTTAGAAATTTTACTAACTGCTTGATAACTCGAATGCTGTTGATTAAAGTTTAACCTTTTTTGATTTAAAATTGAACTAATTGGTTCGAAATGCAACATTTTTTTTAATTATGTCTCTTTTTTCGAAAAGTTTCAAAAAGTTATTTTTTTTAATGAATTCAACTAATTATTTTGATGAAAGTGGATTATATTTGACTCAAAATTATAGTCTTTTTATTTATTGTATTCAAAATGTTATCTATACATTAAGGGGGTCATCCCGTGTGACGGTTTCAAAAAATCGATTTTTTTGCTGCATAAATCCAACATAGAGTATGTATAGAATATACTGGTTAAGTAATTTTCCAGCTGAAATACCCGAACTTACAAACGCGTTTTTCTTGAAACTACATTTTTTAAACTGGCGACCATGATTTCTCAAAAATGGTTCAATCGATTGCTCTCAAATTTAAATCATACATTCAGCACACGTACGGCTATCGTCAGAACTAGGATTTTTGAAAAATATCGAACCGTTTTTGTTTCATAAAAAAAGTCGCAAAAAATCATGAAATTTTGGGTCTTGATGCTTAAAAGCATATAAAAAATTCAATTTCCAAGATTTTCAAAAAATCCTAGTTCCGGCGATAGCCATCCACCTACAGATTAACATTCAATTTTTGTTTTGTTTTTTTATTTCGGATAAGCCTCTCTGACAGAATCATCATCGCTACAAAAAATTTCGAAAAAAACCTTTTTAAAAAGGCTGTCTTACGGGATGACCCTCTTAATTTGATTCAAAGGAATTCATTCCCATACTCTCTATATCTGAATTAGTAGAAAACTACTAATTAGTAGTAGTTTTCTAATAATCCAAATAGCTTTCGACCAAAAAAGGAATAGTTTAATTTGAACATAACAAATTAATTTTCCAGAGAAAAAACTGTTGAAACTAAAATGATGAATCTTTTACTGAAATGAATGAGTTTTTAACAAAAGGGTAACTTTTAACCAAGTAATTTTTATCTTCAATCAAAAAGATGAAATTCCAACTAAAATTATGAATACTTAACTGGAATACTTACATTCTCCACCAAAAAGATAAAGTTCTAAACAACAAGATTAATTTTAAAACATAAATAATGATTGTATACAAAAAATGCGTCTTTTGAAGAAAATAGAAGAAATCGCAACTGAAAAAGACAAGCTTTCAACCAAATAGTTGAATTTTCTGTTTCAAAAATTAATTTTCCAGAAAAAAAGCAAATTTTTAGCCAAAGTGTTGAATTTTCAACTAAAATGGTGAACTATTGACTGAAATAGTTGAATTTTCAACTAAAAATGATCATTTTTCCAGTTTCAAGAAGAATTAATTTTTTGCTAAAGTAAAAACGAATTTTCAATAAAATAGCTCAATTTTTAACCAAACAGATACATTTTTAATTAAAATGATGAATCTTGCACCAAAAAAAAATTAATTTTAAACAAAAGCGTTCAGCTTTCAACTCAGTAATTAATGTTGTATTCCAAAAAAGATGAATTCTGAACGAAAAAAGTACTTTTCAACATGAGTTGAATTACTTTAAAATCTTCTTTAAAACAACCTTTTTATCCGTAACAACAATTAAATGAAAATTTTCAACCTGTTCTTCTTTGTCATATGATATGCGCGTTATATTTTGGCCGATCTATGCTATATTCTACTCGATTAGATTAGATGAATGACAACATATTTTTATATTGTGAACTGATTAATTAATTATTAACTGATTCTATTAAAACTTACATTTTCTGGAATGTGTTTAGAAAGTTATTGATAATTCAAATTGACCGAAATGAGAGTTCAAATTTGAAGAAAGGAAAACATAATGTAAAAATTATTTGAATATTTCAATGAAAATGATAGATTAATGCTTAAATGATTATCTGAATTCAATTTTCAAAATTATATATTTCATGTTTAAAAAATATAAAGTAAAAATTATTTGAAAATGATAGTTTCATGCTTCTTATGTTGTAATCAGTTTATTTAATTATTGTTTAATTAATTTTGTTTGAAAATTTAAATTGAATAAAGTTTGAATTTAAATATTTTTTTCAATTAAGTAGCATAAATTGATTATTTACTTGAATGTTATTTAATTGAATATGGGCTATTATTTTTTAAATAAATGTACCTATAGAAAGGAAATCTCAAGTTTGAAGGAGAATATATCATGTAAAAATCATTTGAGTGCTTCAATGAAAATAATTGTGTAATGCTTTTTATGTTATGAACTGATTAATTAATTATTAACTGATTCTATTGAAACTTAAATTTTCTGCAATTAGTTTAAGAGGTTATTAATAAATAAAATGTTCAAAAATGAAAGTTCAAACTTAAAAAATATATATAAAGTAAAAATTATGTGAATGTTTCAATGAAAGTTATAGTTTAATTCTTCTTTTAATGATTTCAACACATAAAAACCAATAAACAGTTATTTTCATTAAAACATTGGAATAATTTTTACTTGAAAGTTGATTTACATTTAAAGTACCTCTATTCCAATTATGTAATTTCTGGCAATGTTTGTGATGTTGTGGAATGATTATTGTTTTCAAATTACCATAAAAGGTTACTAATAAATCATATTTTCATGAATTGAAGTGAAAATTTCAAAAAATGTAAAGTAAAAATGATTTAAGTGTTGGAATGAAAATGATAGATTAATGCTTGAATGAGTATCAGAATTCAATTTTCAAAATTACATATAAATATTATTTTTTAATTTTTTAGAAAATTACTATGAAAAGTTAATAATCATTCAAATTTTCAGAAATGAAATTTCAAGTGTGTAAAAAATATAAAGTAAAAATTATTTCAATGATTCAATGAAAATAATTGTTTGATGCTTTTTCTTTTGCGAGCTGATTAATTAATTATTAACTGATTCTATTGAAACTTAAATTTTCCGGAATTACTTTAAAAGGGCAATAATAAATTAAATTTTCCTGAATGGAAGTTGAAATTTAAAAAAAGTAAAAGTTATTTGTATGTTTCGATGAATAAATATTAAATTAATTATTCATTAATTATTAGCTGATAATTTTTGTTGCTATATTAAATTAAATATAGGTAAAAGTTTAGCTTTTTTTTAGATTAAGTAACATAAATTGATAATTCAATTTAAGGTTATATAATTGAACATTGGATATAATTTTTATATTAAAAATGTATTGATATTCAAAGTACCCTTATTGTAATCACATAATTTTTCAAATTTGCCTGATTTTGTAAAATGAGTATCTGAATTTAATTTCAAAAACTATATGTAAATATGTTTTATTTTTTCTGAAATTAGTATAAAATATTATAGTTTAATGCTTTTTATTTAAAATTTTTGTGATGTTGTGAAATAAGTATCTGAATTCTGCTTCCAATATTATATGTACATGTATTTTACTTTTCTATGAAATTAGTTTAAAAAGTTAATATTAATTAAATTTTGCAGGAATATATAAAGTAAAAATTATTCCAATGTATCAATTAAAATAACTGTTTATTGCTTTTTATGATGTGAAATGATTAATAATTAATATGTACATATATTTTGATTTTTTCTGGAATCAGCTCTAAAGGTCTATAATAAATTTAATGTATAGAAATGCATTTTCAAATGAAAAAACATATATATAATGTAAAAATTATTTGAATATTTCAATGAAAATTATAGTTGAATGCTTCTTATTTTGTGAACTGCTTATTTATTTATCAGCGGATTTATTTTTTTCACAATATTAAATTACATGAAGATTGAATTGTAATTTTTCTCTATTAAGTAACATAAATTGATCATTTATTTTAAGGTTACGTAATTGAATATGGGCTATAATTTATATAATAGAAGTTGATTTTTAATCAAAATACCTTCATTACAAATATATAGTTTTTTAAATGTTTGCGATATTGTGAAATGATTATCTGAATTCAATTTTCAAAATATATGGACATATGTTTTAATTGCCTTCTGGAATTAGTATATAAGGTTATTAATGATTCAAAATGTCAAAAATACAATTTTAAAATTAAAAAAATATATAAATTCAACATTATTTGAATATTTCAATGAAAATAATGTGAAACATTATTGTCCACATTGATTAATGTGGACATTTTCATGTCTACATTAGCACCACCATGCCGCCTTCCTTCATGATATATTTCGTGAATTTTCTTATATCTCCATTTAATAATAACAGGAACAATTTTCAAAGACACATTATTGGTATTTAAATTCATAATTATATTACATTGATATTTGTTTCCGGATTTATTATGTTGTTCAAGTCGTGCACTTTAAATCTTCAAATGATGTCTCGCCCTTTACTGTTAATAATAGTAATCGTAAATGAAATAATTCTAAGTTACATGGATTCACTAAATACATTATTTTAGAATCTAATTTCAGCAAGAATTTGAGTAGTCGAAAACTTGTGAGAAATAAAAAGTTATTCGAAAATTGAGTAAATGAGAAAAATACATATAAAAGTTAGCGCGCGCACATAATAGTCTAGTAGTAATATAAATCTTACCATTTCATTTAGTAGAAAGTGATAAAATTACTAATTTAACAGTCATAGATAATGCTACTTATTGAATTAGTAAAATGTCTACTAATTCGGATTTAGAGAGTATTATCCCCCTATTTCCGTGAAAAATCGCAACAATTTCCCTCTTTTGAGGTAATTTCGGCCTGTGATGTCTGTTATTAATTACCTCATGACAAAAAAATGCAGGCATATCAATTTCGCAATCATTGCTAATCTGATATGATTATCATCTAAGCCAGATGAACCTGTGCGTCAAGGTTATCGCTCCGATGACTCGATGGTGATCGGTAGTCATAAAGGAATTGACATCGATATACGTTGATGGGGTTTATGCTAAAGTCAATGAACGATACAGATAATCTTGATTTTCTACCCTCACGGGAATAGAACTCACATCGTCGAACTCCTAATGAGATTGCCTTTCTCTCCTTTCTTTTTTTTATTTTTATATTTAAGACAGTATCGAGATCGGTTCGCAGATTAGAAACACGTATGCTTAAATTGGCACCACACAGTGTGCTCAATCCAGAATTCATTTTCAGAATTTGTTTATTTGAAATTTAAGAATTTTCAATTAGATTGGAATCAAATTCAAAATTTTATTTAACGTCCAATACTCAAGTTGATGTATAGAATTCATGAAAATAAAATAAGAATCCAATGATTAAATTTTGGCAACCACAACAAAATGCTCCTATTGCGAATCGTAAGAACACAAAAAGTTTGTTTTTTTGGACAAAAATAAAAAAAAGGAAAGAAAAATGAGAAGGCAATCAACCAAATCCTCTTCCTTCTGTATTTTATTTATTTTGTCTTTTTTATTTTTATTATCATCAAATCACAATATAAAAGTATTCCATTTTTTGGGGTAAAAACGAATTTTTAGAACCTCAAAATTCAACATTTTTAGGAAAATCAGAGAAATTTTTTTTATATAAATTTTTGAAAACCCTTCGTTCATAAACTGCGTATAGGAATATACTGATGAAATCTTGGTTTTTCGATTTCAGATGATCTGTTACGAACTTATGCTCACCGCAAAGAAAAAATGAAGAAAACGTTTTTCTTGTGAAGATTATCTTTTCAGTTACAAATTTGATTATCAGGTTGATTTAACAATTCTATTAAACAGACATATTTTTTTGTGGAAAATTCAACTGTCTTGTTAGAAATTCGTCTTTTTGGGTTAAAAATGCAACTCTTTTCGTATAATATTAATCTTTTGTTCAAAATTCATATTTTGTTGCTGATAAGTCAAATGAAATCTTTTTTGGATGCAAATAATTTTTTCTGAAAATTTGTCTTTTTAATCTGAAAGTTTATTTCCCGGATAGAAATGGAACTGTTTTATGAAAAAATTCAACTATTTCATAAAAAATTTACTTCTTGTTGAAAATTTGTATCTTAAGGTAGAAAAGTCTATTGAAATCCTTTTGGATAAATATTCACCTCTTTTTTGAAAATTTCTTCATTTTATTTAAAAATTCACCTGTTTTAGTAAAATTTTTAAAATTTGTCTTGGACAAAAATGCAACTGTTTGGTTGCAAATTTAACAATCTCGTTAAGAAGTCATATTTTTTTGTTAGAAATTCACCTGCTTCAAGAGAAATTAGATTTTTTTTTATGAAAATACGACTGTTTGGTTTAACATTCAACAATTTTGTTGAAAAGTCATACTTTTTGGTTGAAAATTCTGCTGTTTTATTGAAAATTTAACTATTTTGTAGAAAATTTACTTTTCAGTTAAATTCAATATTTTGGCGTTGAAAAGAGAACTGAAAGCTTTTCTGGATGAAAGTTCAACTTTGAAAAAAATTGTCCTTTTTTATAATAAAGTTATCTGTTTTGGTACAAATTTAATCTTTTTTGGGTGAAAATTCAACTATTTTCTAGAGAATTACACTATTTCGTTAAGAATTCATCCCTTTTGTTTAAAAAGCTTCGTCATTCTGGATGAAAAATTCAATTTTGTTCGTAGAAACTTATTTTTTGTTAAAAAATTTATATTTGTCCACTGGAATTTTTTCTGGATGAAAATTCAACTATTTTTTAAAAATTTGTTTCCTTTTTAAATAAAAATTCATCTGTTTTAAGAAAAATTTCATTTTTCTGGATAAAAATGCAACTATTTGGTAGAGAATTAAACTATTTCGTTAAAAATTCATCCCTTTTGCTTGAAAAAGTTTGTCTTTTTAGATGAAAAATTCAATTTTCTCCGTAGAAACGTATTTTTTTTAGAAAATTCATATTTTGATCTTGAAAAGTCAACTGAAATCTTTTCTGGATGAATAGTTAACTATTTTTCGTTAATTTATCTTTTTGATTCATAAATTCATCAGCTTTGGTAGAAATTTCTTTTCTTTTATAAAAAAGCAACTTTTTGATTGAAAATTATTCTTCTTTGCTTGAGTATTCAACTTTTTTATTTGAAAGATTTGGTTGAATCACTTTGTTAAGAAATAATTTTTTTCGAAGAGTTATATTTTTAGTTGAAAATTCATCTCTTCCGTTGAAAGTTAAACTATTTTGTTGAACATTAATCTTTTGAAACTAAAAATTAAACTACATTGTTAAAAATTTATTTTTCTGGTAGAAAAAAAATTTTTATTGGTTTAAAATTTCATTTTTGTTTAGTAGAAATGCTGCAGTTTCGTGGAAAAATAATTTTTTGCTAAAGTCATACTTTTTGTTTGAAAATTCAATTTTTTTAGAGAAAATTCGTCTTTTGGCTTGAAGGTTCAACAATTTAGGTAATTTTTTTTTCTCTAGTGAAAAATCTTTATTTGTGGAAAATTCGTCTCTTTATTTTAAAAAAATTTTTTTTTTGTAGAAATTTAATGTTTTCTGATTGAAACCGAAACTTTTCAGCAATTGTCTAAGAAAAGATAGTTATAAACATTAATAAATTGTTTAAACGACCATGTTAGTTAACTTGCATTATTTATTACTTTACCAATTAAAACTTGGATGAAAAAATAAAAATTTCAGAAAAAATCACACCCATCAAGCATTAATAAATAAGAAGGTAGTTATAAATAATGATAATTGTTTTAAATAATTTTTTTTCCAAATTTCGTTAATTATTAACTTACTTCAAGTAAAAAGTAGACAAATAGTTGAAAATTTACGAAAAACCCGCAAAATTCCAACATTATTCGCATTGAATATTGCTAACAATAAAAATAGATTGTTCCAACAATTATTTATGTTAACTTTAATTATTTATTGACCTCACTCTAATTGGAAATTGGACAAAAAGTAGAAAATTTGTGAAAAAACTGCAATTTTATAGCATTATTCTGAACGAATATTATTAAAAATAATAATACATTGTTCGAACAATTATTGTTGTTAAAATTATTTAAGTATTACCTTACTTTAATTGAAAATTGGACAAAAAGTTGAAATTTTTTGAAAAAACCGTGACTTTCTAACTCAATTCTAAGAGAAAATTGATAAAAAACATAAGAAATTGTTTAAGCAATCATTTATATAAACACCTAATTATCAGTATAAAGTAGTATTTTGTAATTCGAAAGAAAAAAATTTCGGTCACCCTATTTATCATTTTAGTTTACAATTTATCTCTTTGCTTAAAAATTTAACTGTTTTGTTAAAAATTCGTTGTTTTTTGGGTTGAAAATTAATTTTTTTCAACTAAAAATTCAAATATTCCACTTTTGGTGGAAAAATGGTATTTTAAATTAAAAATTGTTTTTTTTTCTGTTTAAAATGAACTGTTTGTTTGAAAATTCATGTATTTGGTTGAAAATTTTTTGATGTTTTTTTTTTGTGAAAAATTAATCTGTTTTGGTCGAATTTAACTTTATTTTATTAAAAATGAAAATAATTTTGGGGTTAAAAATCAACTGCTGCATTTATAGAAAAATGTTTTTTTTTTCTGATTAAAAAAAATATATATATAAATTCATATATGTTGTTGAAAATTTGTCTTTTAGTAGAAATATAATCTCTTTGGGTAAAAAATTTAATTTAATCTTTAAAAAAATTTGTAAGCCGAAAATTCAGAAAAGGAAAATTCAACTATTTTCCTTAAAATTGAACTGAAAATTTAATTATATTTTTGACAATTTAACTATTTTCTTAAAAAGTCTCCTTTTTTAGTTGAAAATTCAACTGTTTTGTTGAAGATTTATCTTTCTTAATAGAAATTTCAAGTTTTTTTTAGCAAAATCAGCTTCGTTGGTTAAAAATAGGAACATTTTTTTGAAAATTCTACTTTCCGGGTTAAAATTCATCTTTTTAGGTTGCAAATTCAGATATTTGGTTAAAAATTCATTTTTTTTTTGAAAATTCATTCATTTCATTGAAAATTTACCCTTTTTGTCAAATTCATATTTTTTGGTCGAAAATTCAATTTTTTTCTTGAAAATTCGTCCATTTTGAATAAAAATTTATATTTTTTTTTCTTTTTTGAAAGTTCCACTGATTTCTAAAAAACTCGTATTTTAGGCTTAAAAAATTCACTATTCGCTTTGAAAATACTGTTTTTGAATAAATATCAAACTATAGTTGAATCTGGTTGAAAGTGAAACTGTTTTTGGTTGAGGTTTAATTTTTTTTTTTTTTTTTAATTCATCCATTCGGTTTAAAATTCATCTTTGGCGGTTGAAGATACAACTATTTGATTAAAAGTTTAATTTTGTTGAAAATTCGCATTTTTGGTTGAAGATTCATCTATTTGGTTGAAATTTAACTATTTAAACAAAACTCGTGTCTTTTGCTCGAAACATGATCTATGTAGTTGCGAATGTAACTTTTCAATTGCAAATTAATTTTAGTTTTTAAAAATTTTACTATTTGATGAAAAATTCATATTTCTTGATCCAAAATGAACTTTTTTGTTGAAAATCGGTTTTTTTATTTAACCGTCAACTTTTTTTTTAAAAATACGGCTTTTCAGCTTAAAAAATAACTCTTATGTTGAAAATTCATGATGGGAATGAATGATTAGATAATTAATTATATTCAATAATAATAATACATAAAATAATAAATGAATACAAAAATTATATTTATGCATGACGCAAGTAGAAAATTCATCTTCTTGGTTAAAAATGCCATTTTTTGGTTGAAAAATAATTTTTTTAACTAAAAACGTAACTATTTCATTTTTTGCTGAAAATTGATATTTTTTAAATTGAAAATTGAATTACTTGGGTAAAACTGGAACCACTTTTTTACAAATTTGTTTGAGGGTTGCTCTCTTTGATTGAAAATTCAAATATTTTGCTAAAAATTCTTTTTTTCATTAAAAATTAATTTTTTAACCTACAAATGTAACTTTTCCATTTTTTTGCTGAAATTTAATCTTTTTAAGTCAAAAATTGGTCTTTATTGGTAAAAAAATCAATCCTGTTGGTTTCTTTGAGATTTTTTCCTGTCTTGGCTGACAAATCTTTATTTGGTGAAAATTCGTCTTCTTTATTAGAAAATTCGTCTCTTTGGTAGAAAATTAGTAATTTCGGGTTGAAAATTCATCAGTTTTGTAGAATTTTTTTTTTTTTTTTGTTTTTTAAAAGTTTACCTACTTCATTAAACATTCATTCTTTTGTTGCATAATTGCAGATTCATCATTTTAGTTGAAAATTCATCTCTAGTTCAAAATTCAGTCATTTAGTTGAAATTTTGTTCACTGAAAATTAATAATTTTTTGTTGAAAATTTGTCTTTTTCGGGCGAAAATTCATTATCTTTGTTGAAAATTCGTCATTTTGGTTAAGAATTCATCTTTGTGGGTTAAAAGTTGAACTAGTTAGTTAAAAATTTAACTATTTTGTAGAATTTTTTGTTTGTTGAAAGTTCAAATCTTCGGTTAAAAATTGAACTATTTTATGGAAACTTGGCGTTTTCTTTATTTTCATCTCTGTTTTATTAGACAACTTATTCTCTTTATTAAAAATTTAAGTACTCGCTTGGAATCTAAAAAAACTGTAATAAAAATCATTTTATTGGCTGAAAATTGAACTATTTTGTTGAAATTTTTTTTTATGAAAATTAATTTTCCGAATTGAAAATTCAACTATTCCATGTTGGATTGAAAATTGATCGTTTTTAGTCGAAAATTCAACTAATAAATTTTTCAATTAAAAATTCACCTTTTTTGGTTTAAAATTCAACCTCTTGGTTGAACGTAGAACTACTTTGTTAAAAACTCATTTTATTTGCTAAAATTGAACTATTCTGTCAATTCTATTCTGAATTCTATTGAATATTTTATCTTGATAAAATAAACAATGCCAAAAAAAACTTTTTTTTCTCTATAAAATCAGATTTTAGGGGCGTATGAGAAATTGCGCATATTACACTTTTTTAGTTCCACTAAACCTACAATTTTTACTATGTTTCGTGGAATGTATTATTTTTACTGCAAAAAAGTACCGTGAAAAATGTATTTTTTTGTCCTGGAAAACCTGGAAAAGTTCTGGAATTTTTGTTTGAAGAAATGCTAGACACCCTTCCTTATCATTTTCGACAAAAAATACAAATCTCTTCAGCGAAAATTGAATTTATGTTTCTAATTTATTCAAATTTGTTGAATATTTTTTATTTAAACATTATTTTCGGTTAAAGAATGCAGGTGTCTGAATATTTTTGGTTTTCTGGTAATAAATCCGGACAAATGGAGTTTTATGGCTTAAACAGTCGCTACCGGAATTGTGTAATGCTGTAATGGAGAAGAAGTGCGGCAAGTTTCGACAAAAATTTATGACGCGGTTTCCTGTTTGCTCGCAGATGTTTGTAAACGAACTTAGAGCGCCCAGAACGCGTCTTTCCGTCTTAGCAGATCGACTTTCGTGATTTCTGAGCCAACATAGGAAAATCGCGTCCGCAGGAAATGTACATTTACGAAAACATACTCGCGCATATAAATGCGCACTTCCGGTGATGAATGAGATTCCCGATCGTTTTTCGGCGGGAGATAAAAGCTTGCCATTCATTTCTGGAAACTTATAGTTCCCTGAGGACGTGTCAGAAATAGCTGGAGAGAAATGCGTCGATCACGAATTTCTAGTGACATAATATCGCGCATTGACAAAAAATGGTTGGTTGGGACAACTATTATTATTGAAACTAGGCTGGTTTATTTAAGTCTCGTAGCTGAAGTATCAAAACTCGCATTTGCCTGGATGTTTGCCCAGGGGAGAGGAAAACTGCAGAAAACCATTTCCCGACGTTCAACCGGTTTGCTGGCCGTCGAGGTTGACAGCAGACATTTAAATAGGGATCATCGAGTTTACTCAAATCACTATTGACATTTATCAGCAAATACACAACCTGTACATCGCAGACGGTCACCCATCCGACTTTCATCCGCGACTCTTTTTTTGACTGTTTTTTTTTTTTTTGACACTATTCAGACTTTTTTTGATTTCTGAAGTAAGTCCGAGACCTGCGTTGTGGTAAAAAATGTTATTTCTAAGAATGGTAATAGTTGTTCTTACTATTTCATTTGTTGTAGCAAAAAGTTACGATGGTAGACTAAAAAAAAATTCAAATTAATATACCATTGAATTCATAGCATCAACGTTGAGCATGTTCAGTTAGGTTAAAAATGCGTTTATTTGGTTAAAAATTCGTCTATTTGGTAGAAAATTGTAGAATTAGACTGTTTTTTATTTCAAATTAAAATACTTTTTGGTTGAAGATTCATTATTTGTGTTGAATATTCCATTAATTGGTTTTTAATTTACTGTTTTGTTTACAATTATTATTTTTGTTTGAAAATTACATTATTTTTAATTGAATTGAATTTTCAATTCAATTGTCGATAATTCGTCTTTACGGTTGAAATGAACTGTTTTTGATTTCAAATTAAAATACTTTTTGGTTGAAGATTCATTATTCTAGTTGAATATTCAACTATTTGGTTTTAAATTAACTTTTTTTGAAAATTCATATATATTAGGTTTAAAAGTTTAACAGTATTGGTGAAAAATTAAACTATCTAATTGAAAATGAATTTTTTTCGTTTGAAAATTCATATTTTTGGTTGAAAATTCAACTGTTCCATTGAAAATTAATCAGTTTTGTTACAGG
>CAKNXH010085882.1:18224-40543 GCA_932178445.1 Andricus quercusramuli | reverse complement strand
TACCATTGAAAATTGATCAGTTTTATTCCAGGATCTAATTGTTGAAAATTCGTTTTCATGGTTGAAATGAACTGTTTTTAATTTCTAATCAAAATACTTTGTGGTTGAAGATTCATTATTTTAGTTGAATATTCAACTATTTGGTTTCAGATTTACTTTTTTTTTTTACAAATTCATACTTTTCTGGTTAAAAATTCAACAATTTGGTAGAAAATTGAACTATCTGGTTGAAAATGAATTTTTTTTCGAAATTCATATTTTTGGTTGAAAATTCAACTGTACCATTGAAAATTGATCAGTGTTGTTTCAGGATTTAATTGTTAAAAATTCGTCTTAATGGTTAATTTCAGCTGTTTTTGATTTCGAATTGAAATACTTTTTGGTTGCAGATTCATTATTTGAGTTGAGTATTTCATTATTTGAGTTTAAATTAACTGCTTTATTCAAAATTCATATTTTTGATTTGAAAAATCAAAAATTTGGTAGAACAATAAAAGATTTGGTTGAGAATGAACTTTTTCGTTTTAAAATGCATATTTTTAGCTTGTAAATTCAACAATTTTATTTTAAACGCCTGTATTTTGTTGGAAAATCGTTTTTTTTTTTTTTTTTTTTGAAAATTCAACAACTTTGTTGAAAATGTATGTTCTTCAGTTCAAAATTCAACTGTTTGGTTGAAAATACATGTATTCTGTAAAAATTTGTCTTCTTGGTTTAAAATGTATACTTTTTTTTTAAACTGTAACTGTTTCTTGAAAAACTAATCTGTTTGGGTTGCAAATTCAACTATTCTTTTTGAAAATTCATCTTTTTTGATTGAATTCAACTGTTTTTGATTTCAAATGAAAATATTTTTTGATTGAGGATTTATTATTTTAGTTAAATATTCAAATATTTACTTTTGAATTTTTTTCATTGTTGGAAACGCATATATTGGGGTTACAAATTCCACATTTTGATAGAAAATTGAACTATTCGGTTGAAAATTCTTATTTTCGGTTGAAAATTCAACTATTTTGTAGAAATTCCATGTATTTTGTTGAAAATTCTTCTTGTTAGGTAGAAAATTAAGTTTCCTGTTGAAAAATTTATCTTTTTGGTTAAAAATTCATCTACTTTGTCGAAAGTTGAATTAGTTTGCTAAAAATTAATTCTTATTCTAAAAATTATTTCTTTGGTTGAACATTTAACTATATCATTAGAAATTTTTCTTTTTTGTTTGAAATTCAATACTTAATTGAAAATTGAACGATTTTGTTAAAAATTTGTCTTTTTCGCTGGATTCAACTGCTTAAATTTTTTTTAAATAGTTTTTTAACTGAATATTCAACTTGTTGAAAATTCGTCTGTTTGCTTGAAAGTTCAAATGTTTAGTTGTTAATGCAATTTTGTGGTGTAAAAGTAATTTTTTTCTGGTTGAAAATTAGTCTTCTTGGGTTGAAAATTCATCTCTTTCGGTAGAAAATCTTTTTTTGGTTGAAAATTCAATATACACGTACTTCGACTTGAAATTCTTAGAATTTAAAGCTTCCCATTGGATAGCTACTATGCTCAATATGTTAGCTATGTACATTTATTTTATTCAAAAAAATTTATTTTCCTTTTTTCGTGAAAAATCACCCTGCGTTACTCCAGGTGGGTGGGGGGGGGGGCGGCAAAATAACCCAAAATTGGTGACGTATTTTATGAATGTCCCCTGATATTATCCACATGTTACGAACCTTCAGAGTGCACTTTATTTTATTGCAATTTATCTTTATCACTTCACCCGAACTGTTGCTGTAATTTTTTCAATTCTAACATCTATGCTGCATAAATAATTATGCAGGGAATAATTATTTTCTGCAATCAATTTAAAATAAATACCAAATTATTCTAGTAGCAAACCAATGGAAGGTAGGGCATTTAGCAAAGCTTCGGTTTTATAGAAACGATGGTATGGGTTTACATGTAAATTTTCGATTAGCACTCAGGTTCGTTGCTCAGAGGTAAATTGTAAGCGGATGGAAGTGAAGCGGTATGTGAAACGCAAATTTAATGAAAATTCAATTAAGCGTTCCTTTCGCAAATCGACCATGGAATACGTGTACTCTATATCGACTTTAACGCTCAATCGGAAGGTATAGTCATACCTACCAAGTAATCCAACGACAAACAGATAAATTCTCGTTTTTTTTTTATTTCACCGAAAACACTTTGGTGCCAAAATACATTCAAAGGTTGAAAATGTATTTCATTGTTATATACTAGCATCACTAATCGCGTGCTTTATCTTTAAATAAGAAACTGTTAAAGTCTTGTTGATATCAATTTAGGCTTAAAAGTCCACATCAAATTAAGATTATAATTTAACATGATGTTTTTGGTTTTCTTTTATCCATTCCAAAAACACAAAAGAAGGAAACTAAGCCCCAGCTAAAAGTGTTTTGTCAGAATTTACGGTTTTTAAATCTCTTTCATTTCAATATGTTTTAGGTCATGTAGGGAACTTGATCGCTAGGACTACTGGCATCACAAATAGCTTCAAGATATAAATTAAGCGATTTTAGAACAAGTCTTTCTCATTGCTAAGATTGAAAAAATATGTTTCTATTTCTATAAATATATCTGCTTGAAAATTTCATGAAATAATGAATAAATGATTGGTATGATTGTAGTCATTCAATAAGATGTATATATCAACAAACCAATGTAGCAGATTCATCGTTTAATTTTGAGACTAAAAAGTATGATTAAGTGAATAATAAAAGGTTAAAGCCTCAATGTGGACAAACTGAATGAGTGAATTCAAAGATTATTATTAATAGCTTCCAAGAGTGTTTAGTGTTTAGAATGTTTAGTGTTTCGCGGACATGATCCCTGACGGAGATTTCATTTCGAAAACCTGCAGTATTATTTTTCCGATTATATTTAAAATAAATTGGAAAGGAGAAACTTGAAGCAGAGAAGTGTGTGCTTTTTGTGTGTACATGCTTGTCTAGTTTAGATCGTTTGTTTTGCACTTCTTGAGACTCGGAGTGCCGACTTGGCATAGGGAAATCCTGAGTACTTTACGCTAGCTCACGCTCGTTTGCTTATATTCGAAGAGTGTATTTGAAGTGTGTAAAACGGAACAATAATTGTGCAGTAAATGATGACTCGGCCAAGCTGCAAGAAGTCTTGTTTGCAGTCAATCTTCCTCTATTTCAATTTCACTCTCGCGCAAATATTGTACTTCTCCTTGCATAAGATTTGCCCCTATTAACACCTCGATTAATACCCAATAAAAAGGGACAGTATTCAGTATTAAATGAAGCAGGTCAACCAAGTAGGTTAATTGAGATTTAGACGAACAAAAGATGATAAATATTTTTGGGATAAAATGACTCACGCTTTGTTTTAGCATCCTGGGGACTTGGGGAATATGATTATCAACCATTGAGTCACACAAAAAAATCTATCCTACTAAAATCTCGCTTCGCGAATTTCGCAACCTTCAAAATAAATAAATTAAAATACGTTTACTTTGTACTAAAGTGTATATTATATAACCAGTTAGATGGTTTCATCTTTATGATGTTATTTGAATTTTTCTTCTATCTCTGGTGTTTTTGAGATACAGCTTTTGGCTAATTATTGCGGAATCATCTCGGATGGATTTATCATGTTTAGAAGAAAATGAGTCCCATTAAAATTTCCGTCTAAAAATGTTTTGCCTTCAAAATTAATGAAATAAAGTTTTTATTTCTTGTACTAAAGTGTCCGTTGTCCAGTATGTTGTACAAGCTGCATACATCTAGGCTAACAGGATCAATAATTCGATGCTGCTGATTGATGGCTTCCCCTATATGATACTATCTGAATTATTCTTCTATTTCTGGTGACTTTGAGATACAACATTTGTTTAATCATTGAGGAATCATCTCAAATAGATTCATCATATTATGTTCTCTTACTCCTCACTTGATGTGTACAATAGGAAATGATGATTAACACTCAGAAAAATGTTTGTTCACATCAAATTATTTCTTTATAATAGGCTCAAACAAATATTTTATTGATCTAAACGAATATTTGTTCGATTAAAACAAATTTTATTTCAATCCAACAAGTGCTATCCTCAATATAGGGTCAAACAAATGTTTGATTTGAAAATTTTTCTGAGCGAAGGGGTCGTTCCAAAGCTTTGCAATATTTCTCCTGTTCCCCTCTTTTCATCATTTTTGAAGAATTCCTCTTTTATATTTGAGATTGAAAAGAAATCTATTTTATCATGAATAAGTTCATGCAAAATAAGAATTTAAAAAATTCACAATTGAAAAACAGGCATCAAAACTACCTCACTTTTACCTACTGTTTCGTAAAACCTTAATCATTTTGTTGATAATTTTTTTTTAGTTGGAAATTAATTCTCGCAGAGTGTTGCTGCTATTTTGTCGACCAGGGTAAATAATTAATTTCTGATGTTAAATTTGGCTGATTATTGGTCCAATAATTTTTGGAGAGACAAGAAAAAATCTACTTTGGCCCGGATTTGAACCGGGCCGTTACTTTGTTAAAAATTTATTTAATTGTTTGAAGATTTAGGTATTTTGTTAGAAATTTTTGTTTTTTTTTAATTCTTTGGATGAAAATCCAATTATTACATTATTGATTGAAAGAGTATCCTTTCCAGATGAAAATTCAACAATTTCGCCGGAAATTTATGTATTTTGTTGTAAATTTGTCTTCTTTGGTAGAAAATTAATCTTCTCGATTGAAAATTCATCTGCTTGGTTTTTTTCGCTTAAAAATTTAACTGTTTTGTTCAAAATTCATCTTTTTGTGTCGACAATGTATCTATTTTGGTGGAATTTTTGTATTTTTGGTTAAAAATGCAACTGTTTCTTCGAAAATTAATCTGTTTTGGTTGAAGATTCAACTTTTTTTTTTAATTGGTCTTTTTGGTTGAATTCAACTGTTTTTCATTCAACATTTCCATACTTTTTGTTTGGAATATCAACTAATACATTTTTCGATGAAAATTCACTTTTTTATTAAAATTTAAATCTTTTCTATTGAAATTTCAACGACTGTTTTGAAAGTGTAAGTTATTTTTAAGCATTTTGTTAAAGATTCATCATTCTCGTTTGAAATTCATCTATTTTGTTGAAACTTTAATAATTTTCTCAAAATTTTAAGAATTGTGCAGGAAATTTAATTATTTCTTCGAAAGTTGAACAATTGTATTGAAAATTTAATTATTTCGTTGAAAATTCTTTTTCTAGTAGAAAAAATCTTGGTTTGAAAATTCATTTTTCGTGGTAAAAATTCAACCGCCTTCTAAAAAATTATTTTTCTTTTGTTTGAAGATTCGACTAATTGGTTAAAAATGCAACTATTTGTAGTTGAAGTTAATGGCTAACAATAAATTTTTCTGTTGTTCAACATTTATTCATTTTTGCTACGAATGTATCTTTGTAGGTCTAAAATTCAACGATGTAGTTAAATATTCTAATATTGTGTTAAAACTTTAATTAGTTCTTTGAAAATTCAACCATATATTCAAAAAGCTATTTTTTTGTACTAAAATTGAATTGCTTCTTTGAAAATTCGTCTTTTGGATTAAAATTTCATATTTCTAGATCAAAAATTCATCTTATTTGGCAGAAAAGCTCTTTCTTTGTTAAAAATTCATCTTTCTTGGTTGAATGTTAAACTGTCTTCTAAAAAATTTGTCTCTTCGGCTTGAAGATTCGACTATTTGGTTAAAAATTAAGCTGTTTGTGGGTTGATTGACAAATCCTCTTTCTTGCTTAAAAATTAAGATGTTCAGTTCAAAATTTAACTGTTTTCTAAAACATTCGACTTTTTTAGCTTAAAACTGAACTCGTTTGTTCGAAGATATCGAAGATAAAATTTTGAATGAAAAGGGGGGTAGATATTCGTATTTCTGACTCAATTTATTGAGCCATTTTCTAAAAAAAAATCAACTGAGTCGACGCGAGTTCCGGCACAAATTTGACGAAGAATCTTATCAAAATGTCCTTTTACAAACCAAAAAGGATCTGTTACGGTTCCCGAAATGTTTGCCTAATCTAAAACATGTACATTTTGGTTTGTGAAAACACATTGCTAAACGTTTCTAACGTAATTCCGTGCAAAAACCTGAGTAGTCAGATGGTTTTTCTAGAGAACGTCTCAATGAAGTATTTTTGATACCATCTATCCTAAAGTGAAGGTTATTATTTTCATCCAACGAATGCATTCTCTCTCTGCAAATGATATCTGGCAAAATCTGTGACGAAAATAACGCATGGCTACTTTAAACATCGCTATCGCAAATGCCAGCGACACAATGTGACAAATTCGATCCAAGAGTAAACACTGTAGTCTGTGGCATATAAATTCTGTTATGTATGGTTCCTCGAACGAGCCGTCGCGTCGTGAATGATTAACAATCTAATCTCAAATCAATCTCTCGTGCCTTTCGTTTTGCCAAAGATAATTTTTCACTTCCACAATTTGTTTATCTTGTTTGCTTTGACTGCTGAGGTCATGTCAATCAGAAAACTTGGAAGCCTCACATATTCGAGGCTCGTCTAGTAATCCAGTTCTACTTCTGACAATGCGAAGAAAAAAGTGATTGATTGAACTGGCAGAATCACTTAATCAAATAAATTATGATCAATTCTTTTTACAGCGTGCTAGGAATTGTAGATTGACCTAGGATGTCAGTCATGATTAACAAGTACAAGGAGAAAATTCATGCATTAAAAATTACCCAATTTTTTCGGTAAATCGAGGACATAACCGCATTTAGAGAGAAGCTTTTACCTCAATTCATCGCAAGATATCTACTCTTTGTTTAAATATTGCTTAAAGGATGTTCTGAAATGAGCAATTTTTAGAAATGCAAGATTTCGTGGATTGTTACTTTTCCTACTTTGGAAAATGTAATAATCTGAATTGATTGGTAGAGAGTCAGCCGCAAAAAAAGAACTTTTTGGATGAAGAATTCATCTTTTGATAGAAAAGTCATCTTTTTTATTTAAAAGGTAATTCTTTTGAAATGAAAGTCTACTATTGTGTTTTTTGTCCACAATTCGTCTCTTTTGGTTATTGTTGAATATTCGCCTTTTTTGAATAGACGATTAATCTTTTTTGGCTGAAAGTTAATTTCTTTAATTTAAAAGTCTATTATTATATGTGTGGTTCAGAATTCATCCGGTTGGTTATAAATTCTACTATTTGGTTCAAAATGCGACGCTCGAAATTTCAGGGCTATGGTGCCCAAATTAATTTTATTTGAAAGATTTTATTCCCCTATTATGGTGAAAAATAGCCCTGTCTCCCATCGTTTAAGAGCTTTTTGGACAGCAAAGTATATTCCAGTTATTAATAATTTAGGATTAGTTGGGATTTGGTTGGGATTTGGTTGAAAAAGTAAAATAGAATCATAACATCCTGATGTGGCTAATGGCCTGATGGCGTTTACTATACAATACATTGACTTGAAATCTGAGGGATATGATATACAAACTAATTTTATTCGAAAGAATTTATTCCCCTATGAGTTCCCTATCGTTGTGAAAAACTAGTTCGCTTGTTCTGTTTTGAGAGCATTTTCAATTGTGAAGTATGTTTCAATAAAAGATTTTCTTCTATGACACTTCAGTAATAAAAACAAGCTAGTTCATCATCGGAAGCATTTTTGAAAAATCTGACAAAGTAGCTTGATAAGACAATGAATGCCAATTCTGGTAAAATTGGATTATTTAGGATTTCGTTTGATAAGTGAGATGTAATCACAACATCCTGTAGCTAATGACCTGATTGCGTGAAACTCTTCGCTTGCATCATAAAATGCATCCCCTTGAAATCATAGGAACATGGTACCTAAAACAATGTTCTTTATAACAATTTATTCCCCTATTTCCATTAAAAATTACCCTGATGCACATGTTTTGAGAGCATTTTGGGGGTGAACTCTTTTTCAATGAAACACTTTCTTCTATGATACTTCAGTACTAACAACAAGCTGGTTCATCATCGGAACCATTTTTAAAAAATTCTAAAAAGGACGTTGATAAGGTAATGAATGACAGTTGTGATAAACTTGGATTACTTAGGATTTGAATGGGATTTGGTTGAACAAGTGAAATATAATCACAACATCCTGATGCTACTGGCCTGATTGCTTAAAACTTTTCGCGTGCCTCATAAAATGCATTGCCTTGAAATCATAGGAATATGGTACCTGAAGTAATTTTATTTAAAAGAATTTATTATTCCACCATTTCCGTGAAAAATTACCCCAATACCCGTGTTTTCAGAGCATTTTGGCTGTGAAGTCTTTTTCAATAAAACATTCTCTTCTATGACATTTCATTGAAAAAAAAACAAGCTAGCGGATCCTCTGGACAATTTCTGGAAAATATTACAAAGATCCTTAATCAGATAATGAATTACAATTGTGGTGAAATTTGATTAGTTAGGATTTGGTTGGGATTTGTTTGAACAAGCGAGATATAATCACAGCATCTTAATGCTAATGGCCTGAGTGCTTAAAACTCTTCGCGTACATCATAAAATGCATCGCCTTGAAATCATAGGAATATGGTTCCTAAAGTAATTCTATTTAGAAGAATTTATTCCTCTATTGTCGTGAAAAAATCAGGCCATTTCCTCTGTTTTGAGAGCATCTTTATTTTTTCATTATTATTCTATCAAACACTTTCTTCTATGCCATTTCAGTAATAAAAACAAGCCAGTGCATCTTCGGGACAATTTTTGGAAAATCCTTGATGAGATAATGAATGACAATTGTGGTGAAATTGGATTAGTTAGGATTTGGTTGGGATTTGGTTGAACAAGTGAGATATAATCATAACATCCTGTGGCTAATGGACTGATTGCTTAAAACTCTTCGCTGACATCATAAAATGCATCTCCTTAAAATCATAGGAATATGGTACCTAAAGTAATTTTATTCAGAAGAATTAATTATTCCACCATTTTCATGAAAAATTACCCTGCTAGCTCTGTTTTCAGAGCATTTTCGGCTGTTAAGCCTTTTTCAGTAGAATGTTTTCTTCTATGACACTTTAGTAATAAAAAGAAGCTAGTGCATTTTCTGGACCATGTTTGAAAAATCTTACTATGTTCCTTGATAAGTTAATGAATGGCAATTGTGGTGGAATTGGATTAGTTGGGATTTGGTTGGGATTTGGTTGAACAAATAAGATGCAAGCACAACATCCAGTTCATAATGACCTAATGCGTGAAACTCTTTGCGTGCATTATAAAATGCATCGCGTCGAAATCATAGGAATATGGCACCTAAAGTAATTTTATTCAAAAGATTTATTACCGTATTATTATCCTACTTTTGTGAAAAGTTACCCTAATACTTCTGTTTAAGACCATTTTGGGCTGTGAAGTCTTTTTCAATAAAACAATTTCTTTCATGAAATTCAGTAATAAAAGCAAGCTAGTACATCCTCTGGACAATTTCTGAAAAATTTCGCAAAGTATCTTGAAGAGATAATGAATGACAATTGTGGTGAAATTGGATTAGTTAGGATTTGTTTGGGATTTAGTTGATTAAGTAAAATATAATCACAACATCATGATGCTAAAGGCCTGATTGCTTAAAACTCTTCGCGTGCATCATAAAATGCATCGACTTGAAATCATAGGAATATGGTTCCTAAAGTAATTCTATTTAAAAGAATTTATTCCCCTATTGACGTGAAAAATCAGGCCATTTCCTCTGTTTTGAGAGCATCTTCATTTGTGAATTATTGTTCTATCAAACATTTTCGTCTATGCCACTTCAGTAATAAAAACAAGCCAGTGCATCTTCGGGACAATTTTTGAAAAATCTTGCAAAGTACCTTGATGAGATAATGAATGACAATTGTGGTGAAATTAGATTAGTTAGGATTTGGTTGAACAAGTGAGATATAATCACAACATCCTGATGCTAAAGGCCTGATTGCTTACAACTCTTCGCGTGCATCATGAAATGCATCGACTTGAAATCTTAGGAATATCATACCTAAACTAATTTTATTCAAAACATTTATTTCCCTATTATTCTCCTATTATCGTGAAAAAATCAGGCTACTTCTTTTGTTTTGAGAGCATCTTTATCTGTGAAGTATTTTTTAATCAATCATTTTCTTCTATGCCACTTCAGTAATAAAAACAAGCCAGTGCATCCTCGGGACAATTTTTGAAAAATCTTGCGAAGTACCTTGATGAGATAATGAATGACAATTGTGGTGAAATTGGATTAGTTAGGATTTGGTTGGGATTTGGTTGGTATTTGGTTGAACAAGTGAGATATAATCACAACATCCTGTGGCTAATGGCCTAATTGCGTGAAACTCTTCGCGTGCATCATAAAATGCATCCTTCTCTGTTACATCCTCTGTCTCTTTTGCTCCTTTTATCTCCCTCTGGTTTTCTGCATCTTTGTCTTCTCTCTCTCTTTCTCTCTTTCTCTCTTTCTCTCTCTCTCTCTCTCTCTCTTTATCTCTTTCTCTCTCAGTTGAGGGGCAACTATCCTGCTGCAGTCCCGGCGGTCACGAGTTCATATTCCGAAGTGGTGCTATAAGTATCTCGTATCTCCTGAACGTATCTGGCTGTTTAGCGAACGTGCTTAGATACCCATCTTGCTTAGTGCAAACTGCAAACCCCCAACTGGATTCAAGGGAATCCAGTAGTCTTTTTCGCCTTACTTCCGGCTTGCCTCTTCGCATTGAATATTAATGAAAGCATATTTAAATATTGAACTTGTATCCAGATTCCAGAGCCGCAAGATGCTGGAGATCCTATTTTACACTCAACACCTTGTTGACTTTTCATCTTACGAATTCGCTTTAAAAGTGATCCTTTATCTTGAATTAGTGACGAGATCCGATTCTTGGGTTGTACCTGGAAATCAAAACAAAGTCAGGGAATTTAGTTGATCAAAAAAGTCTGGGATTTTTGAAAAAAATGGCAAAATACAGGGAATTTTTGTAAGAATCACTTTTAGGATGTTCACTAGTTATCTCAAGATCAATAATGAACATGGTTGAAAATTATTGATAAGGTTCAGAAAAATATTATCATACTAATCGCAAGTGATTTTGGTAGAGAATTGGGAGCGAATTTTAGAAAAAAATGTGTCAGGTTTAATTTTTATTCAACAATAGTTATTGAGAGTTTTGTTTTTGTTTTCTCTTCAGGTAAAAGTTACAATCCTCATTTAATCATAATATTGTAGGACTCATTTTATTCCATGAAGGATTCTCTACAAATCTCTTCGGTATGTTTTCATTTAAAAGATTTTATTTAGTAATTATGCGGTTGTTAATTTTATAAACAATATTTTTGTTTGATACATTTTTTCAAAAATAATAATGTATCGATAAGTGATTCTACAGTTTTACCGAATATTGTTATTGATATTCACCGACATTAAAAATCTTGGTTCAAGTCTCAGTTACAAAAAATTTTTTAAAGTTTTGTAATGACTGAAAATAAAAATCGATTTTATCAAAATTTATTGAAATTTGAAGTCTTCTTAGAACTCTATACGTTGGAACAACGTGCGAAAACTTTAATTGGAAATAAAACTGATAAAAATCGCTGGCTTACTCAACGAACATATTTCTTAGGATTTCCAAGAATTTGTTTAATCCCTATTTTTTAAGCTCTTCAAGATTGCTAAAAAATCCTTTTTTTTCTCGTACTCAATTTGTTTTATTCTGAAAGTTTCAGGCTATGTATTTTCAAATACATAAATGTTTGCGACGCAGTGTGATAAGTTACTTTAATACTTCGCGCATACCTGGTTCTTTTTATTTCTTTCTATCCAGGGACACGTTTCTTCAAAGTTTTCTTCATTTTTGAAGAATGCAGAACCTTAAACAAAATCCCTTATTTACAAACTTTTTTATTTGCACTTTGTATAAACTTTATCCGAGAATATTACAAGAGAAACTGATTGTAAGTCAATCGGATTTGCTTCTACTTGAACTCTTATTGGCTTCTTAAGTCCTTCCTTGAAATTTTATTGGTAGTTGAACTGAAGCTTTTTTTTTGCCTTCTGAGACTGAAGTATCCCTTGTGGCTATTGTCTTCGTTTACGATCACTTTTGCGCTTGCCTTCACAATTTCTGGGTTTAAACGTGTCACCAACTGATAGATATGTCAGGTGGTAAAGTTACAGAAAATTGGCTTACTGGTGAAATGTACGCGACAAACTCACTTTTATTACCACCAAACTTCAAACAAAGTTGATAAGAAAATTGCAGAATACGATTTTTACGTAGAAAAGAAATAATATTTTTTTTTTAAATATCGAAGATTTTTTACATAACATTTATGAAATTTTCTTCGAATTTTCTGAAAATTTTAGAAACTCACTGAAACGACTGTGAAAAATTCTATCTAATAAAATTACTGGAACGAAATTTATTGAATACCTGATTGGAATTTTGTGAATTCCAATTTTCATATGAGAAATTTTAATTCTAAATACTTCCAAACAAGAAAATTTAGATTCAGAAATAATGTAGAATTTGAACTTTTTTTCAAATTTCAAACAAAATTTAGATTTTTGAAAACTTTGGAATAAAATTTTCAAGATTTCTAAGGATTTTGAAAGGTTTTAGGATGATAAAAATTTGTTTCTTAAGATTCCGAGGGAAAATTTAAATTGATTCTTTAACTTGAAATCTGAATTTTAAAAATAACAGCATTTTTTATAAACATTTCAAATAATTTTCGAAAATTTTAGAAAAGAATGCAGAATATTTTAAAGCACAATTGTGCAATTTTGCAAATTCAGATAACTTTAGAAAAAATCAGCTTCCGATATATTTAAAAGTTTTGAGAAGATACAAAAATAATTTTAATCTTGAAAAGATTACAATAAATTTAAAAGAAAATGTAGATTTTTGAAGACTGCGAAAATAAATTTAGAAGCTTTTTAAGATTTTTGAAAGGTTTCAACACAATAAACCATTTTTTATTTGCAAAAATTTATTTTTATAGAATATTTGAAAGATTCTAAGAAATTCCAGAAGATTTTCTAAATTTTAAAACAAAAATCTAGACGATTTTGAGTTAATTTTTTTAATTTTGCAGAATTTTTCCAACATTTTTAGAAAAGTTTGAATCATTTCAAAATATATTCAGAAGTTTTCAATAAATTTTCAAAATGATAAAAAATTTGAAATATTGAGAAAAACTTGAAACAACATGTAAGTTTTGACATATTCCAAAAAAAATGTTGAAGTTTTCCAGAGATTTTAAAAGATTTGAAGTATTTGGTTGAAAATTAACTTTTTTCTTAAAAATTTATATTTTCGGCTAAAAAAATTGAACTGATTTTCAAAACATTCGTCACTTTTGAAGAATATTTAATCTTTTTTTGTTTAAAACACAACTGGTTGAAAATGTTTCTTTTTTTGATGATTTAGACTGATTTTGATTTAAATTAAAATAAATTTAAGATAAAATAAGAAGTAAAAATGTTTAAAGATGAATTTTTTCTTCGAATTTTGATTTGACATATCTTAAATTTTCTTCTTGAGGTTTTTCAAGAATCTTAGGAAAATTATATTCATATAACCTTGAAAACAATGAAACAAATAAACCTAAAAAATAAAAAGTTATTCCAAATTTTTATTTTGTTGACAATCGTATTGGCTTTTTATTACTTGAAGTTTTTTTATGTCCTAAAGTTGGAATGACATCTACGAAAAAAATATTTCCATTTATTAAAAAAATTTTGAATAACCTTATGCGAGTTGAGAAACGTTTCTGCTTTTTAATACTCTTGCGCGGGTGAATTAAAATTTCAAAATTATTCAATAAATTATTAAAAATATTATAAATGCTTTGTGACAGCGTTTTTCACTGGAAATAAGTATTTTTAAACAGATGTTTAATATAAAATCATAAAGTTTCAAAGAAGAGTTGAAATTTCCAAAAATTTTAGTTTTTCTTTATGTTTTTCTACTGAAACTAGCATTTTTGATAAAAAAATTATCATTAACATTCCCAATTTGCGACAATTTTAGGTTATGTTAGAAGAAGAAGATTTACAATTCTGAATAATTAATTTCTGTTAGCTTAGTGTTTTTCGTTAGTAAATTTTGCTGTTTTTTTTTTTAATTACATTAAAAATGATATTCACAATTTTTGAAAAACTGTAGGGTATCTTGATGTGTTTCACCTGGAATTGGTATTTTCGAAAAAAATTTATTAGATTTACATCTAATAATTTTTGTTTCAAATAATTGAATTTACAAGAATGAACAGTTTCGGATTGATTCTTTTAGCGTTTTTGTCGAAGATTGAAAATTTCAAGAAAAAATTATTAGATTTCTAAGAAGATTCATAATTTTTTCAACAATTTGAGGTTATGTTGGCATCTTACTTCAAAAACTGGTATCTTTAAATGAAAATTATTGAAATTTAAACAAGATTTAGAATATTTCAACAATTTTTGATGTTAGTGTTTTTTGCAGAAAACTGGTATTTTTAATTCAAAACAAAATATTTCAAAGAAGATTCATGAATGTTTAACAATTTTAGGTTATCTTATTTCTGTTATTAAGTATAAAAAATATAAAATATATAAAAAAATATAAAATGTATCAAATATAAAAAATGTTTAAAAAAATATAAATATAAAAATGTTTTATTAAAAATCAATTAGATTGGAAAAATATGTACAATTTTTAAAGAATTAGGTTATGATGTTTTCTACTTGAAATTGGTATTTTTGAGAAAAAAAATTTAAATATAAACCCAATGATATTTTTTTAAAATAATGAAATTAACAACAAGCTTCAACAGTTTCTGATTCTGTTAGTGTTTTTGGTTAGAAATTGTATTTCTTAATTAACCAATTGCCAAGTAATAAACGTTCCAATCCATGAAAGAAAATTTGTGAAAAAATCGATTTTTTCGAAAATGGGTTGCCAATGGTAAATAATTAGCCAATTGGATTCTCGGTAGGGAATTTATAATTTAAAAAAATTCTGGATTCAAAAATATTTTTCTTGCTTTCCTTCTCTATTATTCAAGGCAACAGATACTCAGAAAAACAAACTTCTTCTATAAATAATAATTTTATATTTTAATTTTAATTTTTGTGAGACAAAAAAATAATATTCACGCGCGTTTATTTTCTAGTTTCTTTTAAATTTTTGGACTGGAATGGCAAGTGCTGAAAACTCGAAATTATTTACTATTTTGTAAACTAATAATTACCCAAAAATAAGTAATTTGATGAATCTTGGAAATTCCAAGAAGATTTTTAAACGTTTAAAATGAAATTGAAGATGTCTTTTCCATCAAAGGAAAGCCTCACCTTTGAACAATAATCCGTCAGTTGAATTCTTTGCCGAGATTAAATCCCAAAGCGAGAATAAAAGTAACGCGAATGATCTAAAAATAAAAGAAGCCTCTTTTAGTGAAAATGGAGATTAGATCGCAAAATTAAATTTTCCATTTGCTGGCTTTTGTAGTATGTAGAATGGAGACACTGGCGAATATTCTGGTGGTCACGAATTTTCAACGAAAGCCATAATTTTTTATCAGCATTGTTGAATTCTTAGTCGAAAGAGATGAATCAATTTTAAAAAATTTGAGATTTCAACAAAAATGTGAACTTTTTAATCAAATTATTGAATTTTCGAGCCAAAAATTTGAATTTTCCAGAAATAATTCTAATTTTTAACACGAAAATAAGTTTAATTTTCAACCAAGCAGTTGATTTTACAAAAAAGAATCAGCTGGAGATGTTATAGTTGGCATTTCAACCAAAAAAGATTTAAATTTGAAAAAAAGAAAAAAAAAGAAGAACCAAAAGTTGATTTTTTATTCAAGAAAATTAATTGTATAACAATAGAATAGTTAAATTTTCAACCGAAAGCATACAGTTTTTTTAAAGTATTTTGCCAAGCAGTTGAATTTTTAACCGGCGAAGATGAATTTTAAATAAAAAAAAGGTTAAACTTCCACCTAATAGTTGGAAAGAATTTTTTTTAAGACAGTTGAGTTTTATGGTAAAAAATAAACTAAAAATTTCTTAAACTGATTTTTAACATAATCATCAAATTTTTAGCTAAGGGGATTAACATTTAACACTATGAAATAAATTTTTAACAAAGTGGTTTAATTTTTCCATGAGTAGTTAAATTTTTTATTTAAAAAGATCAATTTTTAACCAACAATGGAATAGTTGCATTTTTAGTTATATAAGGTATCAACCAGAAAAAACGATTTCAAAAAAATATTTATATTTTCAACCAAAGAGATGAATTTTTAACCAAAATGATCAATCTTCACAAAAAAAGGATTTTCAGGCAGAGTTCAACATTCAACCCAAACGTTTTTTTATCCATGAAGATTAATTTTATAAAAATAAAATAGTTGAATTATCAACAATTAACATGAAGTTTTTATCAAAGTTTGAACCAAGCTGTTTAATTTAAACATACAAAGATGAATTTTCAATAAAAAGAAGGTTCAACTTTAAACAAATAGTTGAATTTTCAAACCCGAAAAGCGAATTAATTAAAAAACAGTTCAATTTTAGAGTTAAAAATTAATTTTTATTTAAGAAAAACGAATTTTTAATAAAATAATTGAATTTTTAACTGAAGAGATTAACATTTAACAAGAAAATATAATTTTTAACAAAGTGGTTTAACTTTTAAACAAATAGTTGCATGTTCAATTTAAAAAACCAATTTTCATCAAAAATAGAATAGTTACATTTTCAGTTGAAAATTTAATTTTTTTCAACAAGCAAAGAAAAATAGTTTTAAAATGAAAGAACCAATCTTCAATAAAAACCCTACGGCAACGAATTTTTTCGAAGAAAGTCAAATTTCCAACAAAAAAGTTCACTTTCAAGCAAGAAAGATAACTCTTCAATCCATCAGGAAGAATTTTCGATCCAAGAAGACAAATGTTAAAAAAAGTTTAATTTTTCACAAAAAGACTTTTGTACAAAAATAATTTAATTTTTAAACAAATGATCGAATTTTTTATTAAAAAAGATTAGAGCACAACCAAATACAGTTATATTTTCAACTAAGTAGTTGAATTTTCAAGCTAAAAAGGCAAACTTTTTGAATGAAAATTGATTTTCCATACCCAAAAAGTCGAAAATTTCAGAAAAAAGTTACAGTTTCTAGAAAGAGTTAATTTTCAACCAAGAAAGATGAATTAACAAAAAAAAAAAATGTGTGCAGCAGTGGGGCCACTCGGCAGAATGAACGAAACTTTACGTGCGCTTGGCGTCATATAGGGTACACTGATACATTGAGGAAGCGCATGAATGTAAAGGAGCTTCCATAGTGATGCAGTAGTGGGGATATATAATGGTAAGAGTTTGCAGAAATAGAGAGGGAGGAGGGTTAACTTAAAAAATATGACTTTTTTACAATTAAAGAGAAATGTTCAATCCAAAAGTACGAATTTTCTACCCAAGAAGACAAATGTTTAAAAAAAAGTTTAACATTCACAAAAAAAATGTCTACAAAATAATAAAATTTCTAAACAACTGATCGAATTTTTAAATAGAAAAGATTAAGGCACAAAAAAAAAATATATTTTCAAATGAGTAGTTGAATTTTCAAGCTGAAAAGACGAACTTTTTAAAAGACAATTGAATTATTAAATTGGATTGTCGAAAGGTTTTGATCAAATAGATCTTTTTGTACCAAAAAAGATAAATTTTTCACAAAACAATTGAATTTGATCCCGCAAAGATGAATATCTCAGAAAACAGCTGCAGTTTCTACAAAAAGTTAATTTTCAACCAAGAAAGATGAATAAACTAAAAAAAAATGTGTGCAGCAGTGGGGCCACACGGCAGAAGTGAATGAAACTTCACGTTCGTTTGGGATCATATAGAGTACATTAATGCATTGAGGACGTGCACGAGTGTAAATGAGCTTGCATAGTGGTGCAGTAGTGGGGATATCAAACTGTAAGAAAGTGCAGGGAGGGAGGGAGCACGCAATTGCGAATAATCGCATACAAGGCAGGCGTGATCAGAGAGAGAAGGTATAGAAAGTATACTTATAAAAGAGAAATTTTCAATCCAAAAGAAGGAATTTTCTATCCAAGAAGACGAATGTTAAAAAGACAGTTTAATTAATAAAAAAAAGACTTTTGTACGAAATAGTTGAATTTTTAAACAAATGATCGAATTTTTGAATAAAAAAGATTGAATCACAACCAAAACCAGTTATATTTTCAACTAAGTAGTTAAATTTTTAAGCTAGAAAGACGAACGTTTCAATTATTATATTCGAAATTTGAATAATTTTGATCAAATAGATCTTTTCTAACCAAAAAAGATAAATTTTCAACAAAAAAATTGAATTGTCATCCCGAAAAGACTAATATTTTAGCAAACAGTTATAGTTTCTAAAAAAAGTTAACTTTCAACCCAGAAAGATGAATTAAAAACAAAAAAAAAATTGTGCGGCAGTGGGGCCACTCGGCAGAAGTGAATGAAACTTTATGTGCTTTTGGCGTCATATGGAGTAAACTTAACATTAAGGATGCGCATGAGTCTAAAGGAGCTTGCATAGTGGTGCAGTAGTGGGGATATGTAATAGTAAGAGAATAAAAGACAATAAAAAAGGAATTTTCAATCCAAGAGGATGATTTTTCCATCAAAAAAGGTGAATTTCTCATGAAAAAATTGAATTTTGTCCCAAAAAACATAAATTTTCAACAAAGTAATTAAATTTTCCACCGAATAGTTGAATTTTTTACAAAAAAGAATAAACTTTCAACCATAAATAATTGGACTCTCGTGATCGGTTCTATTAATTTAATTCGAATTTAAGCAAATAGCGAGGAAAGGGGAAAATTTAATTTTGCATTTGCTGGATTTTGTAGTAGGTAGAATGGCGACACTAGTGAATTCTGGTTGACCAGAATCAGAGAGATGAGAGCTATAGTGGTCGCGGTCAAAAGCCAAGGCATTTCCCTTGTGTTTGACTATTCATTCTGAATATAATAGCTACCAGTGGTTGTAAATATTTCCTTGAAATTACCTTCAATTAAGGACACGGGATAATTTAACAGTCCTTTGTTTTTAATACCTCGTGCCTTTCCTTAGTTATTAACACAAAGAACGGATCGTGCGACTTTTTCGACTTTTCAAAGTTTTCAATTAACACAAATTTCCACATAAAAATTATATCTTTGGACAAATAATTTTTTAGGAACAAGAAAAAATCTGCCTCAGCCCGGATTTGAACCCGCATCCTCACTATATCTGAGTGGAGCGTTAATCAATTGCCACCGAGGCCTTAGCAGATACTTACTTGTTCCTCGTAGCTACCTTTTTTACAGGGAATACTGTACGTATTTCTTCACTGTGACCAGTGTATCATTTTTTATCAACGTGAGATTGAGCTTATTAATTTTTCAAATATGTTTCATCAATTTTGAAGATGTTAACGTTCAAGTTTAAAAATTTTCAATTAATGCAAATTTCGATGTTAAAACGATTACTTTGGATAAATATTTTTTAAGAAGAAAAAATCTGGCTCAGCCCGGATTTGAACCCGCATCGCCACTATATGTGAGTGGAGCGTTAATCAATTGCCACCGAGGCCTCAGCAGATACTTACTTGTTCCTCGTAGCTACCTTTTTTACAGGGAATACTGTACGTATTTCTTTACTGTGAGAAATGTATCATTTTTTGTCAACGTGAGATTCAGCTTATTAATTTTTGAAATATGTTATTAATTTTGAAGATGTTAACGTTCAAGTTTTAGAATTTCCAATTGATGCGAATTTCGATGTTAAAACGATTACTTTGGATAAATATTTTTTAAGAAGAAAAAATCTGCCTTAGCCCGGATTTGAACCGGAAACGCCACTATACATGAGTGCAGCGTTAACCCTGCCACCGACGCTTCAGTTTGTGACCTCTATTTTTGGTTGAATTTTTTTTTAAATTGAAAATTCAACTACTTGTGTAAAAGTTGAATTAATTTGTTAACATTTATTTTTTTGGTAGAATGTTCATCTCTTTGGTTAAAAATTTAAATATCATGTTTAAAATCCATTTTTTCAAATTTTGAATCATTGTTTCAACTAAAAATGTAAGTTTTCTATTTTTCGTTAAAAATTGATATTTTTTAGTTAAAAATTCAATTTTATTAGTAGAAAACTAATCTTTTTGGTCGAAATTTCTTCTTTTGATAAAAACCGCAACTGTTTGGGTGAGAATCAACTTTTTTGTTGGAAACTCATCTCTTGGTTTGAAAATGTAACTATATTGTTTATATTTTTTTTTTAGTGAAAATTCGTCCTTTTTCTTAAAAATTCAACTATTTGGTAGAAAATTCATCTTTTTTGTTGAAAATTCGTCTGTTTTGATTGTTTTGATTGATTCAATTGATTGGTAGAACTATTTGGTTCAAAATTCATCTTTGCTTGTTGAAAATTATAATTTTTTGCAAAAAATTCAACTGTCTTTTGAAAAAATTCGCTTTTTCGGCTTGAAAATTCAATTATTTGGTTGAAGTTTAACCTTTTTTTGATTTTTGTTCAAAATTAATTTTCTTTGCTTGAAAATTCAACTATTTGGTTGTAAAAAAGATTTTTATTGAAAATGAACTTTTTTGTTGAGAATTTATCTTTTCGAGTTAAAAAGTGAAATATTTTCGAAAAAATTCAATTTTTTATCTTGAAAACTCTTTTGTTGCAAATTCATCAGTTTTGATGTCTTTTTAACAAAATAATTGAATTTTCAACATAATAGTTGAATTTTCAACCTAAAAATATAAATTCCGAACAAAAGTGTCATAGTTTATATTTCAGTCAAAAAATATGAAATTAAAAAAAAAAAGTTTTTCAAAACCAAAAAGGTGAATTTTCAACAAATGAAGATTTTTCACAAAAGATAGAAAATTTCACCTAAATTATTGAACCTTCAAGCCAAAATACGAATATTCTCTACAACAATTGAATTTACAAAAAAAAAAATGACCAGCAAGAAATTATTTTTCCACGAAACGGATGCTTTTTTACCCAACAAAAATGAAATTTTAGGTCAAGAAATTTTTTTTTTACAAAAAAAAAGGGAGACTTTTCAACTATAAAAGATCAATCTTTAAAAAATGAAAACGTTACATTTTCAGTTGAAAAATTAATTTTAGACCAAAAAAAGTCGTTTCCACTGAACAGTTAATTTTTTAACTAAAAAACATAAGCCTAAAATCAGAGAAATAAAGTTTCAACAATGTAGATTAACTTTTACCCAAGTAGTTAAATTTTCAATTTTAAAAGATTAATTTTCAAAAAAATAGTCAAAATTTCAACTGAAGAGATAAATTTTCAACTAAAACTATAACTCTTAAAAAAAATGATGTCTCAACAAAGTGGTTCAACCAAATCTCTTAAATAAAATAGTTGAATACTCAATCAAAAAAAGAGAATTTTTAACAAAAAATTTTGTATTTTCATGAAAAAAAGAAATTTTCACCGAAGCGGATGAATTTATAAATCAAAAAGATAAATTTAAAAAAATATAGAATTTTCAATCCAAAAAGACGAATTTTTATCCAGAAAGAATGCCTTTTTGACAAAATTGTTGAATTCTCTACCCAATAATTGCATTTTTATGCAACAAAGATGAAATTTCTCTTAGAATAGATAAATTCTTATTTGAAAACAAAACAAATTAAAAAAAAAAAGTTGAATTTCCGTCCAGAAAAGATTTTTCAATTCTCTTTTCAACACCAAAATACTAAATTTAACTAAAAAGTAAATTTTCTACAAAGTAGTTAAATGTTTAACCAAATAGCAGAATTTTTAACCATAAGGTATGACTTTTGAACAAGATTATTGAATTTTAAACCAAAAAGTTGCATTTTTATTCCAGAAAGATGAAATATTTCTTTTTAAAAAACATGAATGAAAAAAAAGCTTGAATAAATAGTTAAATTTTCAGCCAAAGAAGATTCCAGTTCCAAGAAAAATGAAAATTCTATTAGAGCAGATGAATTTTCAAATGAAAAAGACAAATTTTCAAAAAAGAGTGTTGAATATTCATCCAAAATGATTTCAATAGAATTATCTACAGAAAAATACAAATTTTAAACAAAAAGTAAATTTTCCAGGAAATAGTTGAATTTTCAACAAAACAGTTGTCCAAGAAAGATGCAATATTCCTTCTAAAAGAAGCTGAACTTTTAAATTAAAGATACAAATATTCAGAAAAAAAAATTTTTTATCCAAAAAATATTTCAGTTGACTTATCAGCAACAAAACATGAATTTCAAACAAAAGGTTAATACTTAATATT
>CAKNXH010085882.1:0-13224 GCA_932178445.1 Andricus quercusramuli | reverse complement strand
CTGTTACGTAATTTAAGTACGGTCGCTTACTCAATTCAGAAATTGTGAAGAAAGAAAACACGTGTTCGACTTAAATTATGAGATCCTCTTTTCTTGCATAAATGTATCACTATCATGTACAGACGTAATATGCAAAACATTCGCCTACGTGAATCTGACTGGAACAAATCAATCGTTCCGAGATATCTGGGCGAAAAAGGTGTCTGGAAACTTGAAAATCAAATCGTATTCTAATAAAATCGTATTCTGATAAAATCGTATTCTAATAAGATCGTATATTATCCTGAATTCGAACTCTGGGAATTACCCATTACTCAACCTTTCGTAAAACTTTCGAGTCTGACTTGTGATTCGTCAATTATTCTCGGTTTTGTTATAGACCTTTTGCGTTTCTTTTTTTCTTTTTTTTTTAACATATTGAGTGTTTGTACGCAGAATATCCTGGCATCTCATGTATGTTCAAATATTTACGTTGGCAAATGTAATGGAGATGATGTCAGCTTTCGAGCTGGGTGTCTTCGGTGATCAGTTAACTGAAGATGTCCATAGTCCGCTGCTGTCGAGGAATGAGAAATTGCACTTTTAAGGTGTTCGCACAAGAAAATCCGTTGCAGTGCGCTGGAGACTTCTCACGGACGTGCCGTCCGCGCACGGCACATAACGCCAACCAATCGCGTGCCTGCCGTGCTGCTACGGTCCGTGGGAGCACGCACTCAAGTGGGTTGCGAACTAGTGTGAGTAGCGACATACTTGTGTACGTCACCGCTCGGAACCCAATTGAGTGCGTGCTGCCACGGACCGTGCAACGGCAGGTTGCACGCGATTGGTTGGCGTTATGTGCCGTGCGCGGACGGCACGTCCGTGAGAAGTCTCCAGCGCACTGCAACGGATTTTCTTGTGCGAACACCTTTACCGCTTAGAGGCAGTAGATCATTCCTGGACACGCGTCCCGGTCCTTGCGCTCGCGTTAATTTTTCTGTCTCTGTCCTTTGCGCCCGCGTTCACTTTTTGGTCCCTGTCCTGGCGCTCGCGTTCATTTTTATGTTCCTGTTCTTACTCTCATTTATTTTACTCAGACAAGATAAATGAATTCGAGAAAAAGTTGATGTTTCGACATGTGGATGAATAGATTTCGTGATCCTTGAATTTATGGATTCCAGGGATCACAGTCTTTCCAGGATTTTCCTGCGTTTTCCCTTTTTCCCATATTCTCGAAAAACTTTCCCTTTTTCTCCCTTCCTCTTTCAATATAGGATATTTGAAAATACAATTGTTCGTTTTAAATTTACGAAATTATTGTTTTCGAACCTAGAATATGCTACCGCAAGTTGTGAAAGTTTTTTTTTCAACTTACCCAATTCTCTATTATAATTATTTTAACTTTTTCAAATTTTAGCAGTTTAAAACTAAACTATTTAGGATTTACATAACAATTCAAGAATTTGGAAATGTTCCAGCAAAGAAAACAATTTTCTTAAGATTCATGAGACAATTTTAAATGATCTTCTACTTTTAAAAATTAATTATAAAACTAAATTTTGAAAGATTCCAGAAAATTCCAAAAGAATCACAAAAATATCGAAAAAAAGCTGGGAGATTTTAAACCAACTTTGCTAATTTTTGAAAGATTTTTAAAAACTTTGAAGAAAAATTGAGATAATTTTATTTCTAAGTTTTGAAAAACTTGTTTAAATAATTTAAAATTTTGAAAGATTCCAAACATTCAAAACAAAATGTAGATTTTTGGAAATTTTTAATTATGCTAGACAATTTTTTCTTCAATTCCTAGGAAAATTTGAAATGATTTTTTATTTCATAATATTATTTTCAAGATAATGTTTAAAAAGATTTGAAAACTTTTCAAAATTCTTCTGGAAATGTGAAAGAAAATCTGTGAGATTATAAGGTGAGTTTTCCAAAATTTGGAAAGATTTTTCAAAATTTTAGGAATTAGAAAAAAAGGACAATATTAGTGAAATTTTTAAGTTAAAAATAGATTAATTTTTTTGATGCTGATTGATGATGATTAATGATGATTTCTGATGATGATTGATGATGATTCATTGATCTTTTTCTTTTAACTTTTTTTTTAATTTTAATTTTTCAATTTCTTCTCTTTGGTCAGTTTGAAATATGTTTAAAAACAGATCTTCCTTGGTAAAAACTGAATCTTTTTTTCTTCAAAATGCAACTATTTGTTTAAAAATTATTCTCTTTTGGTTAAGGATTCAACTATTTTGTTGACAATGTTTTAAAAGTGAATTTAACTGTTCTTTATTTTTTTTAAATTTTCTTATTTGAAATGTCAACTATTAAATTTTTGGTTGAGAATTCATTTATTTTGGTTGAAAATTCAACTACTTGGTTGTATGTTAAACCACTTCGTTCAAATATCTTATTTCATTAAAAATTAATCATTTTAGTTGAAAGTTCATCTCTTTGGTTGAACACTTACTACTTTTATTGAAAATTCAACTATTTCGTCAAATTAATCCATTTTGATGGAAAATTTAACTTTTTCTTTGGAAATTCGTCTCTTTGGCTTAAAAATTTCAGTATTTGCTTAAAAATTCCACTATTGTTGATTGAAGTTTCATCTTTTTTGATTGAAAATTTAACTATTTGGATGGAAATACAACTGTTTTTGGTTAAAGTTTCATTTTTTTAAATTGAAAATTCGATCAATTGATTGAAAATTTATCTTTGGTGGTTTAAAATTAATCTATTTTGTTGATAATTGAACTATTTTGTTGAAAATTCGCCCTTTTTGTAAAACATAATTCTTCTTCATTGAAAATTTATCTATTTTAGTAGGAAACTCAACTATTTGAATAAAATTTTATATAAATTAAATTTTTTTGCATGAAAAGTCACCTTCTTCAGTCTAAAATTCTTAACTGTTTTATCAAAAATTTATCCTTTCAGGTTAAAAATTCATCTTTTTAGGTTGAAAATTCAACTGTTTGGTCGAAGATTCAACTTTTTTGTAACAAAGTAATCTTTTTTGGTTGAAAATCCAGCTTTTTTCTTTGAAATTCATCGTTTAAATAAAAAATTAACCTCTTTGGTTGAAAATGTAACTGTTTTTGATTTAAAATAAAAATCTTCTTTGCGCGATAGATCAACTATCTATTATTACTTTTTTCGTTGAAAATTAATCTTTTTTGGTTGAAAATTCAACTACTTGATTGAAATTTCAACTGCTTAATTAATTTGTTGAATTTGCTTGAAGATTCATAATTTTAATTAAAAATTCATCTTTTAATTAAAAATGTCAATATTTTGTGGAAAATTTGTGTTTTTTGGCAGGAAATAAATTTTCTAAGTGGAAAATTTATCTTTTTTTCTTTAATGTGAATCGGGTTTCGCCGAAGAATCAATTCTTCTGTTGAAGATTCATTTTTTTATTGAAAATTCATCTCTTTGGTTAAAAATGTAATTATTTTGATAAAACTTAACTTTTTTTTCAAACAAATTTGTTGAAAATTCACTTTTGGGCTTAGGATTCGTAATTTTAGGTAAAAATTTATCCCTTTGGTTACAAATATTATTTTTTTCTTGAAAAATTGATTTTTTTCTAATTGAAGAACTTTTACTTGAAAGTGAGATAAATTTTCTGAAAATTCATTTTTTTTAAGGTTCTTAGCGTAAGTTGAAAACTCATCGCTTTTGTTGAAAATGTAACTGCTTTATATAAAAGTCGTCTTTTTTGGAAGAAAATTCACGTTTACGATTCAAAATTAACGTTTCTGCTGAAAATTTATATTTTTTAGTTGAAAATTAAACTATTTGATTGAAAACTCTTCTTTTTTTAATAATTTCAACTGTTTTTTAAATGAATAAAATCGTTTTTGGTAGAAATATCAGTTATGCACAATTTTCCCAAGGAAAATAGATTTATGTGAGCTTGAAAACGAATAAACGTGACAAATAAATAGGTATCCGAAATTTTTATTTTATAAAAAATATTGTTTTTTCCCATTAAGAAATAAGATACAAGAAACAAGTAAAACTTTCCTGATAGCATTTTTTTCAAGTTTCAGTCCAACTATTTTTCGTCAAAAAGTTGAAATTTGAACTGGTTTTTTGAAATTTGACCTTTTTTGATCGAAAATTTAACTTCTTGATTGAATATTTCAGTTCTTTGTTAAAAATTAATTTTTTTGTCTTGACATTTATCTTATTGGTTGAATATTTAAGTATTTAATTTTTGAAAAATTAATCTTCTTGTTTAAAAATCAAGTTTTGGGTTGCAAATATTTGTTCTTTTTTTCTCATCCCAATTTTCTTTTGTCATAAAATCCTTTTCTTTGTGAATATTGATTATTTCTATTAAAAATTCATCTTTTTGTTCGAAAATGTAACCATATTGTTTAAAATTTGTGTTTTACTTCATTGAAAATTACTTTGTTAAAAAAAAATTGCAACTTTTCCATTTTTGGTTGAAAAGAAATATTTCTAATTAAAATTTGATTTTTTCTAGTTGAAAATTACACTATTTGGTTGAAAGTGCATCGTTTTTGGTTAAAAATGCAACTGCTTGGTTGTAAATAATTCTATTATTCATTGAGATTTCAACTATTCTGTTGAAAATTCGTATTTTTTGTTGATTTAAATTATTTAATAGATGATATATTTTTTTAAATTTTAAATTCAACAAATTTGTTGAAAATTAATTTATTCTGTTGAAAATATTTTCTTTTTTGTTAGAAAATTGAACTTTTTGGTAAAAAATGCGTCTATTTTTGGTTGAATTTAAGTAGTTGAACAGTCGTATTTTTTTTCTTCAATTCAATTTGTTGAAGATTTGTCCTTTGATAAAAAAATCATCTTTTATGGTGGAACTTTTTTTTTTTGTTGGTCGAAAACGAACCTTTTTATTGAAAATTTAACTTTCCGAATTGAAAATTCATCTGTCTTTCAAAAAAGCTAGTCTTTTTGGTTTGAAAATTCAACGGTTTTTGGTTGAATTTTAATCTTTTTTAAGTGGGAATTTAAAAATTGGGTTGAAAATGCCTCTTTTTAGATTGAAAATTCAAATACTTTGATGAAGTCGCCTGATAACCCGCAGATACCTCCGTCTTTATTGGAATTACTCGCATTTCCTGGACGTTTAGCCAGGGGAGAAGAAAACTGCAGAAAACCACTTTAATTATGTCAATTATGCTTAGAAGCTTTTCATCGTGTTCGTTTAGCTGACAGCTACTGAAGAAGCCTCTTCGAGTTTCAGGTTTTTTTATTTTTTTTTTTAGTAGGAACTAAATCTCCGTGGATTTACTTACGTTCCAAGAATACCTCCCTGTCATAGAAGTCGCTGGTTGTAAAACGAGCGTAAAACACCTAGCAGACGGCGCGAGTCGTTAGAAACTTTTCAAAATGAAAATTAAGTTCTGATCTTGGAAATGATGCCGTTTTATAAGTAGGTCAAAATTTTTATCGCCCTATTTTTGTTGATATCGAAAAAAGGAAATATTTTTTGATTGAAATATCAGCTGTTCCATTTTTTGTTTAGAATTCATCTTTTTTGGTTGAAAACGCAACTACTTTGTGGAGAGTTGAATTGATTTGTTAAAAATTCATTTTTATTTTAAAAATCACCTCTTGGGTCAAATATTTAACTATTTTATTGAAAACTCATCTTTTTTAGTTTGAAATTCAAATACCTAATTGAAAATTAAACAATTTTGTTAAAAATTCGTCTTTTTCGTTGAATTAAACTGGTTGAATTTTTTTCAATAATTTTTTTAACTGAATATTTGACTTTTCTGTTTTTTGATGAAAACTTATTTCTTTAGTTGAAAATTGAATTATCTGGTTGCACATTCATGTATCATTTCGACAAAATACATACATTTTTAACCAAATATTAAAAATTCTTAAACATTAAAAATTTCAACTATAAAGATTTATTTTCTACTAAAAAGACGAATAAAACAAAATATTTTCAACTCAATAGTATTTGTTGCTTTTTTAAAAACTTGTTAATGAATAATGGAATTTTTATACTAGAAAAATAAATTTTCCCCTCAAATGTAATAGATAAATTTTCATTTAACAGAATTATTTTTGAATTATTTAAAAAAAAAACGAATTTTCTACAAAACAGTTGAATTTTCAGTTTAAAAACTTCCTTTTTAGTTCAAAAATACGAATGTCAATTAAAAATTATGAATATTCAACCAAAAAAGTGAACTTTCAAGGAGTTTAACTTTCAACTAAGAAATTGAATTTTCAACCTAAAAAGATGCATTTTCAAGAAAACATATAATAGTTTATATTTTATAAAAAAAAGGGTTTAATTCGAAATAAGCAATTAGATTTAAAAAATGAAATTTTCAACAAAATACTGGATCGATAACTGAAATTAATTAATTTTCAATCAAATGGTTGCATTTTTAGTACAAAAAATTAATGTACCAAAAATAAAAATTTGTTTAAAAATTACATACATTCTCAACCAATGAGTTGAGTTTTCAACAAAATATTTAAATTTTCAGCTGAAAATTTGATTTTAAATAAAAAAATACGAATTTAAAAAAAAAATGAAGAACCAAATACGTAAATTTTCTACCGAATTGTTGAATTTTTAAGCCAAAAATTCAAATTTCGTACAAAACAATTGAATTTCAACAAGAAATTTATATTGCAACCAATGATTCGAGTTTTTGACGAAATAATTAAATGTTTAGATAAAAAAGTTGATTTTCTATAAAAAAAGACGAATTTTCAAAAAATACATTTTTTGACGAAATCGTTTTTTCTACCGAATTGTGGAATTTTGAAGCCAAAAATACAATTTTTTCACAGAAAAATTTAATTTTCATCAAAAAAATTAATTTTCAACCGAAACAGATTAATTTTTAATCAGACAGTTGTATTTTTATCAGAAAAAAGGTGAAATTACAATATTTTTCATAGTTCTATAATTGTTATAAACAAACTAAAAATTCGATCGAAAAAAAACATCATTGCATTCGTCTTAGAAATATCTAGGTGCTTTCTTTAAAAATAATTTTTAAACAAATTAGCTCATTTGTTAATAAGCGTAAATTTTCTTGGATGTAGATATGGATTTAAAACTTTTTTAATTAATTCTAAACAAAATCAGATTTCCAAGAAGAATGCAAAGATGTTGTTGATTTTTTGATCGAATTCTTAGTTTGTTTATAACAATTGCATAACTATGAGAAATAATGCAATTGTTTAAAAAAATGTTTAAAAAATGCGCACTTAGATATTTGTAACATGAATCTAAAGGTGTTATTATTTTGCTATATGACTCTTAGTTTGTTTATAATTAATAACAAAGGTTTTAAATCCGTATCTGTGGCAAACTTCAATGTCATTTCTATTATCTTTTTCAAAAAAATTGATTATGTCATTTCAAATTCAAGGTATTATTTTTAATAAAAATTTGTTAAAGTTTACAAAAAAAGATTGATTTTAACAACTTTTTTTTACAAGTGAATTTTTTTCAATGACTTCAAACCAATTTTTGAAAAATGAATTTGAATGAATGACGGCTTATTTTTTGAGAAAAAGATTCGCTACAAATATTGTTCTCAATTTTGAAAGTAAATTTTTCTGTGCCTGAAATCGTAAAACCAGACCTTAAAAAAGAAAAAGTTTTTCAAAGAAATGACTATATTCAAGAAATATTTTCCTATTTTCAAAATTTGAAACAGTAGAGTTTTTCAAAATCACTTATCAAAATCCAGTCATTAAAAAAACGAATTATTAGGAATCAAAAGTAAGAAAAAATTTTATTACAAAAAATAATATCAAACTATTTTTGGTTGAATGTTACTTCTTTTCAATAGAAAAATCCATCATTATATTTTTCGTTCAAAGTTTATCCCTTTTAGTTACAAATTCTGCTATTTGGTTGAAAATTTACTGATTTTATTAAAAATTAAACTTTTTGATTTAAAAATTTTTTTTTCTCGAGACTTTCACTTTTCACCTGTATAATTTATAATCCATGGAATTTTAAATTTTTTTCAATTCAACTGCTTAATTAAAAATTCTACTTTTTCGGTTGAAAATTCAACTTTTTTCTACAAAAATTTTCTTTCTGGCTTGAAGATCAAACCATTTGGTCAAAATGCAACTTTCTCGAAAATTCAATGACTCGGTTGAAACTTGAACCGCTTTTCGAAAAATTAGTTTTATCTGTTGAAAATTGAACTATTTTATTGAAAATTATTTTTTTGTAATTGAAAATTAATTTTCCTAAATGGAAATTTAAGTACTCCCTTTTTTGCTAAAAAATGATCGCTTTCAATTGAAAATTCATCTACTAAATTTTTCTTTGAGATTTCATATTTTTGGATTCAAAAATTTTGATTGAAAATTCTACTACTTTGTTAAAAATTTATTTTATTTCTGGACGATTGAACTATTTTGTTGAAAATTAATCTAAACGTTTAACTATTCCATTTTCGGTTGAAATATAATTATCTTCATTTGAAAACATTGAAAATTTAACTGCTTGGTTGAAATTCAAACTATTTTGTTAAAAATGAATTTTATCGGTTGAAAATGAAACTATTTTTTGAAGACTCGTTTCTTTTCGTTGAAATTTAATTTTTTTAACTGAAAATTTTACTATTCCATTTCTGATTGAAAATTAATTTTTTTCAGTCAAAAATTCAACTATTGAAATTTTTGTTGGAAATTCATCTTTTTGGATAGAAGTTCGTAGGAGATTTAACTATTTGTTCTAAAATTAAATTATTGTTTAAATTTAAATATTTGGTTGAAAATTCACATTTTCAATTTTAAAAAAGTCGTGCGTTTTGCTTGTAAATACAACAATTTTGTCGATTTTCTAATCATTCTTTTTTAGAAAATATTTCTTGCTTGAAAATTCAACTTTTTCGTTAAAATTTTGTCTTTTTGGTTTGAAAATTAATCTCCTTCGATGGAAATTGCATTTTTGTTTGTTCGTTAAAAAAGCAACTGTTTGATTGAAAATTAATCCGTTTTGGTTGGGGATTCAACAATTTCGATGAAGCTTAGTCTTTTTTGGTTGGCCTCAACTGCTTTGTTGAAAATTTGTCTTTTTTGATACACAAATTATTCCTCTTAGATTACAAATTCACAATTTTTTGTAGAAAAGTTCCCGGTTGAAAATTCTACCGTTTTCTGAAAAATTAGTTTCTTTAGCTGGAAGCTGCAACTTTATGATCACTGTTAGGTCTAACTTGGTTTTTTTTTTTTTTTTTTTTTAAATTCAACAATTTAATTAAAAAAGTATCTTCCCTTATTCAAAATTCAGTCTTTTGGGTCTAAAAATTAACTCTTTTTTAAGACATTCTACTTTCTAGCTCCAGCACTCAACAGTGAAGTTTGAAATTATAATCCTAATCAACTAAAAGTATTACCCAACAAATAAAAATGACTAAATTAGTCATTAAAATTGTAAATAGAAAATCTTGTATGTCTTTAATCCGAGATAACATAATATGTTTTACTGGTTGCATTATAATCCGAGGATCGTAATCGTGGCTTCCGACTTTTTCCCTGAAGTTGGATTAGGATCCGCTATTAATTATGTAGCAACAAGTGTCAAGTGGTTAACACAGAACAATTCTTGATGAGAGATACTGAGCTTTGTCAGCATTCTAAAGAGTGTCTACACCTACACAACTACATTTCCACCTTTGTCTTCCTTATCAGGAGACAATGCATTCGTTCTGAGAAACTCTGAACAGGTGTCTACTCTGATTCCCTCACTTTTATTTGCTTTCTTTATTATTTGGCAGTAGGTCACTTCATAAGTGTCAACTATTAACCCACTGATGACAATAGGACGAAAATCTGAATAAAAAAACTATATCTTACGTAGATTTGACAATAAAAACGTATTTGGCACATCGTACCCTCAGTGGTCGGCACAACGTGCCCTCAGTGGTCGGCACGTCGTACCCCAACTGATCGGCACATCGTACCCTAACTGATCGGTACATCGTACCCAAAGTGGTCGACACTTTGCACCGAAAATCGAGAATTTAGACCCAATTTTCCCCTTTCCCCTATTTTTTAGAAGATTTCGATTTATTTTTTAAGAATCATAAACAGAAATTCAATAAATTAAAAAAATATTAAATTCAAACTTAAACGTTTCGAACACCAAATATATTAAGTAAAAATATTTCATTTTTGAAATAATATATAAATTTTGAACACAATACTTGAATTTTCGACCAAAAAGATCAATTTTGAACCAAGAAGATTAATTTTCTGCCAAAAAGACGAATTTTCAACCAAAAATAAGAATTTTCAATAAACTAGTTGAACTTGTAGCCAATCACTTGAATTTTTAACCATAAAACTAACAAAATAAAAATCTACAAACAGACAAACAGACAGACATACTAACACACATATTAACAGACAGACTAACAGACATACTAACAGACAGACATACATTTTGTAAAAACCTGTTTTTTGGGTTCAGGGGTTCTCATAAGGTGGACATTTGACAAAAACGGAGGGGGGGGGGTTCAAATTTTACACGAATATAAAATCTTCTCATTATAGAATGAGAATGTAAAACTAGTTAAATTCATCTAAAGGAGACGAATTTCCAACAAAATAGTTGATTTTTTAACCAAGCTGTTATTTTTCAAGCCATAAAGACGAGTTTTCCACACAAAAAATGTAATTTTAAACAAGAAATTTAATATTTTTTATATTTCAACCAAAAAATTTTTCATCCTTAATAAAAGCAGTTGAATTCGTCCAAAAAGACGAATTCTCAACCCGAAAATATGAATTTTAAACAAAAAACATAATTATGAATTTTCCCCATGAAGGTTAATTTTTAACCAAATATGTAAATTTTCTACCACAATAGTTGAATTTAAAATTCGAAAAAAAAAAAAACGAATTCTCAATAAAATAGTTGAATTTTCTAACAAAGAGGTAAATTTTCAACCCAATAGTTGATTTTTTTCCAAAATAGTTGAATTCTTAACAAAGCAGTTGAATATTCAACTGAAGAAATGAATTTTCAACGAAAAATTTAATAGTTCTGATATTTCAATCAAAATTTTTTTATCCTAAATAAAAACAGTTGAATTCATCCAAAAGCACGAATTTTCAACCTGAAAATATAAATTTTAAACAAAAAAGTTGATTATGAATTTGCATCCAAAGAGTTATTCCTAACTAAATATATATTTTCTTTACCATAATAGTTGAATTTAAAATTTAAAAAAAAAACAATGAATTTTTAATAAAATACGAGTAGTGTAATTTTTGAGCAATGAGGTAAATTTTCAACCAAATAGTTGAATTTTTTTACCAAAATAGTTGAATTTTCAACAAAACGATTGGATTTTCAACGAATAAAGTGAATTTTCAAATAAAATCGTAAATTTTCAAACAAAAAAGATCAATTTTTAATGAAAAATTTAATAATTTTGATATTTCAAGCAAATTTTTTTAATCCTAAATGAAAACAGTTAAATTTGTCAAAAAAGACGAGTTTTCATCCCGAAAATATGAATTTTAAACAAAAAGTTAATCATGAATTTTCAACCCAAAGGGCAATTTTCAACCAAATATATGAATTTTTAATAATTGTTTAATAATTTTCATTTATTATTCAAGAAAAAATTCTAAATCTTTTTAAATATTCTCCTAAAATGTATTCTTCAAAACAAAAAATTATTTAAAATTTTCTCAGCAAAATTAGGAAATTTTTTTTTAAAAACCTTTCAAGATCCTTGAAAAGCTTCAAAATTTTACTTCGAAATTTTTTATTTTTCGAAATCTGTTCCACTTTTAAATTAAATTTTGACCTTCTCAAAACTTTTAAATATCTCTTAAACTAACTGAAATTTTTTCCAAATTGTTAATTATTAAATTGTTATTAATGTATCAAAATTCAATAATTTCACTTACATATTGAAAATTTGTTAAATAAAAGAATTACATTTTAACGTTCAAAGTTTTAATTTAATACTCTGAAATATTAACGATTCAGGGCTTTCTATTTCTAATAATTTAGTTTAAAATTGTTTAGTTGTTAATATTTGATTTAAGATTGCTTATTTTAATGAAAAGTAAAATATTGCTAAATATTTAAAAAAATTTCAAATTAAATGGATTAAAAATGGAATACTCAAGATAGAAACAATACTTGAATATTATTTGGAATTGGACAAGAGCGCTTAATTTTTTATATCATTTTTAAATTAAGACTACAGGCAGTCTTTTTCACTCTTTTCATCTGAAAATTTAACTATTCGATTTTGGGTTGAAAATTGACCTTTTTTAGTTCAAAATTTAACTATTTATTGGAAAATTGCTTTTTTTAGTTGTAAATTCAACTTTTTCGTTAATACCATGGGTATTTTACCAGGGATCTGATTAGGTGTGTTAAGCTGGCACAACACTATTGTCATTATTTCAATATCACTATTTAGGGCTCATTTAAGGCTAATTTAATTCCCTATTGCAGAATTTAATGCTCAACATTTTTTATAAAAAAAAGCTGATTGCGCTAGCCCAACGTTAAGCTAGCACCACCATATCCGTAAAAGTCGTTAAAAAAAATTAACACATTTTTGATAATGCCATAATTCAAGGTTCATTTAAGGCTCTTGAAGTATCAAAGACCGGAAATCGTCAGATTTTTTTTTCTATTTTTTATTTTGAAAAACGCAATGTGTTGTGCCAGCTTAACGTTATGAAAAATACCACAACCATTGGATGAAACTAAATTTCACCCCATACGTAATTTAAGGCTCATTCAAGGCTCTCGAAATACCATCAGCAAAGTTTAAAAAAATTGTTTAAACAAACATTGTTTAAACAATTTCTCCAAAATTCAATTCTACCAACTCCTGTTCCCTACCACAATTTCAGGCTCATTTAGGGCTCTCCAAATATCGAGAAACGAAATTCCTCAGATTTTTTGTTTTTTTAAAAAACGTACTGTGTTGTGCCAGCTTAACGTTATGAAAAATACCACAACCAGTGAATAAAACTTAATTTTATCCCCGACATAATTTAAGGCTCATTTAAGGCTCCCGAAATACCATGAGCAAAGTTTAAAAAAATTGTTCAAACAAACATTGTTTAAACAATTTCTCCAAAATTTGATTCTACCAACTCGTGTTCCCTACCACAATTTCAGGCTGATTTAGGGCTCTCCGAATATCGAGAAACGAAATTCCTCAGATTTTGTTTTTTTGTTGTTTTTTTTTTTTT
>CAKNXH010085881.1:18215-40839 GCA_932178445.1 Andricus quercusramuli | reverse complement strand
TACCATTGAAAATTGATCAGTTTTATTCCAGGATCTAATTGTTGAAAATTCGTTTTCATGGTTGAAATGAACTGTTTTTAATTTCTAATCAAAATACTTTGTGGTTGAAGATTCATTATTTTAGTTGAATATTCAACTATTTGGTTTCAGATTTACTTTTTTTTTTTACAAATTCATACTTTTCTGGTTAAAAATTCAACAATTTGGTAGAAAATTGAACTATCTGGTTGAAAATGAATTTTTTTTCGAAATTCATATTTTTGGTTGAAAATTCAACTGTACCATTGAAAATTGATCAGTTTTGTTTCAGGATTTAATTGTTAAAAATTCGTCTTAATGGTTAATTTCAGCTGTTTTTGATTTCGAATTGAAATACTTTTTGGTTGCAGATTCATTATTTGAGTTGAGTATTTCATTATTTGAGTTTAAATTAACTGCTTTATTCAAAATTCATATTTTTGATTTGAAAAATCAAAAATTTGGTAGAACAATAAAAGATTTGGTTGAGAATGAACTTTTTCGTTTTAAAATGCATATTTTTAGCTTGTAAATTCAACAATTTTATTTTAAACGCCTGTATTTTGTTGGAAAATCGTTTTTTTTTTTTTTTTTTTTGAAAATTCAACAACTTTGTTGAAAATGTATGTTCTTCAGTTCAAAATTCAACTGTTTGGTTGAAAATACATGTATTCTGTAAAAATTTGTCTTCTTGGTTTAAAATGTATACTTTTTTTTTAAACTGTAACTGTTTCTTGAAAAACTAATCGGTTTGGGTTGCAAATTCAACTATTCTTTTTGAAAATTCATCTTTTTTGATTGAATTCAACTGTTTTTGATTTCAAATGAAAATATTTTTTGATTGAGGATTTATTATTTTAGTTAAATATTCAAATATTTACTTTTGAATTTTTTTCATTGTTGGAAACGCATATATTGGGGTTACAAATTCCACATTTTGATAGAAAATTGAACTATTCGGTTGAAAATTCTTATTTTCGGTTGAAAATTCAACTATTTTGTAGAAATTCCATGTATTTTGTTGAAAATTCTTCTTGTTAGGTAGAAAATTAAGTTTCCTGTTGAAAAATTTATCTTTTTGGTTAAAAATTCATCTACTTTGTCGAAAGTTGAATTAGTTTGCTAAAAATTAATTCTTATTCTAAAAATTATTTCTTTGGTTGAACATTTAACTATATCATTAGAAATTTTTCTTTTTTGTTTGAAATTCAAATACTTAATTGAAAATTGAACGATTTTGTTAAAAATTTGTCTTTTTCGCTGGATTCAACTGCTTAAATTTTTTTTAAATAGTTTTTTAACTGAATATTCAACTTGTTGAAAATTCGTCTGTTTGCTTGAAAGTTCAAATGTTTAGTTGTTAATGCAATTTTGTGGTGTAAAAGTAATTTTTTTCTGGTTGAAAATTAGTCTTCTTGGGTTGAAAATTCATCTCTTTCGGTAGAAAATCTTTTTTTGGTTGAAAATTCAATATACACGTACTTCGACTTGAAATTCTTAGAATTTAAAGCTTCCCATTGGATAGCTACTATGCTCAATATGTTAGCTATGTACATTTATTTTATTCAAAAAAATTTATTTTCCTTTTTTCGTGAAAAATCACCCTGCGTTACTCCAGGTGGGTGGGGGGGGGGGCGGCAAAATAACCCAAAATTGGTGACGTATTTTATGAATGTCCCCTGATATTATCCACATGTTACGAACCTTCAGAGTGCACTTTATTTTATTGCAATTTATCTTTATCACTTCACCCGAACTGTTGCTGTAATTTTTTCAATTCTAACATCTATGCTGCATAAATAATTATGCAGGGAATAATTATTTTCTGCAATCAATTTAAAATAAATACCAAATTATTCTAGTAGCAAACCAATGGAAGGTAGGGCATTTAGCAAAGCTTCGGTTTTATAGAAACGATGGTATGGGTTTACATGTAAATTTTCGATTAGCACTCAGGTTCGTTGCTCAGAGGTAAATTGTAAGCGGATGGAAGTGAAGCGGTATGTGAAACGCAAATTTAATGAAAATTCAATTAAGCGTTCCTTTCGCAAATCGACCATGGAATACGTGTACTCTATATCGACTTTAACGCTCAATCGGAAGGTATAGTCATACCTACCAAGTAATCCAACGACAAACAGATAAATTCTCGTTTTTTTTTTATTTCACCGAAAACACTTTGGTGCCAAAATACATTCAAAGGTTGAAAATGTATTTCATTGTTATATACTAGCATCACTAATCGCGTGCTTTATCTTTAAATAAGAAACTGTTAAAGTCTTGTTGATATCAATTTAGGCTTAAAAGTCCACATCAAATTAAGATTATAATTTAACATGATGTTTTTGGTTTTCTTTTATCCATTCCAAAAACACAAAAGAAGGAAACTAAGCCCCAGCTAAAAGTGTTTTGTCAGAATTTACGGTTTTTAAATCTCTTTCATTTCAATATGTTTTAGGTCATGTAGGGAACTTGATCGCTAGGACTACTGGCATCACAAATAGCTTCAAGATATAAATTAAGCGATTTTAGAACAAGTCTTTCTCATTGCTAAGATTGAAAAAATATGTTTCTATTTCTATAAATATATCTGCTTGAAAATTTCATGAAATAATGAATAAATGATTGGTATGATTGTAGTCATTCAATAAGATGTATATATCAACAAACCAATGTAGCAGATTCATCGTTTAATTTTGAGACTAAAAAGTATGATTAAGTGAATAATAAAAGGTTAAAGCCTCAATGTGGACAAACTGAATGAGTGAATTCAAAGATTATTATTAATAGCTTCCAAGAGTGTTTAGTGTTTAGAATGTTTAGTGTTTCGCGGACATGATCCCTGACGGAGATTTCATTTCGAAAACCTGCAGTATTATTTTTCCGATTATATTTAAAATAAATTGGAAAGGAGAAACTTGAAGCAGAGAAGTGTGTGCTTTTTGTGTGTACATGCTTGTCTAGTTTAGATCGTTTGTTTTGCACTTCTTGAGACTCGGAGTGCCGACTTGGCATAGGGAAATCCTGAGTACTTTACGCTAGCTCACGCTCGTTTGCTTATATTCGAAGAGTGTATTTGAAGTGTGTAAAACGGAACAATAATTGTGCAGTAAATGATGACTCGGCCAAGCTGCAAGAAGTCTTGTTTGCAGTCAATCTTCCTCTATTTCAATTTCACTCTCGCGCAAATATTGTACTTCTCCTTGCATAAGATTTGCCCCTATTAACACCTCGATTAATACCCAATAAAAAGGGACAGTATTCAGTATTAAATGAAGCAGGTCAACCAAGTAGGTTAATTGAGATTTAGACGAACAAAAGATGATAAATATTTTTGGGATAAAATGACTCACGCTTTGTTTTAGCATCCTGGGGACTTGGGGAATATGATTATCAACCATTGAGTCACACAAAAAAATCTATCCTACTAAAATCTCGCTTCGCGAATTTCGCAACCTTCAAAATAAATAAATTAAAATACGTTTACTTTGTACTAAAGTGTATATTATATAACCAGTTAGATGGTTTCATCTTTATGATGTTATTTGAATTTTTCTTCTATCTCTGGTGTTTTTGAGATACAGCTTTTGGCTAATTATTGCGGAATCATCTCGGATGGATTTATCATGTTTAGAAGAAAATGAGTCCCATTAAAATTTCCGTCTAAAAATGTTTTGCCTTCAAAATTAATGAAATAAAGTTTTTATTTCTTGTACTAAAGTGTCCGTTGTCCAGTATGTTGTACAAGCTGCATACATCTAGGCTAACAGGATCAATAATTCGATGCTGCTGATTGATGGCTTCCCCTATATGATACTATCTGAATTATTCTTCTATTTCTGGTGACTTTGAGATACAACATTTGTTTAATCATTGAGGAATCATCTCAAATAGATTCATCATATTATGTTCTCTTACTCCTCACTTGATGTGTACAATAGGAAATGATGATTAACACTCAGAAAAATGTTTGTTCACATCAAATTATTTCTTTATAATAGGCTCAAACAAATATTTTATTGATCTAAACGAATATTTGTTCGATTAAAACAAATTTTATTTCAATCCAACAAGTGCTATCCTCAATATAGGGTCAAACAAATGTTTGATTTGAAAATTTTTCTGAGCGAAGGGGTCGTTCCAAAGCTTTGCAATATTTCTCCTGTTCCCCTCTTTTCATCATTTTTGAAGAATTCCTCTTTTATATTTGAGATTGAAAAGAAATCTATTTTATCATGAATAAGTTCATGCAAAATAAGAATTTAAAAAATTCACAATTGAAAAACAGGCATCAAAACTACCTCACTTTTACCCACTGTTTCGTAAAACCTTAATCATTTTGTTGATAATTTTTTTTTAGTTGGAAATTAATTCTCGCAGAGTGTTGCTGCTATTTTGTCGACCAGGGTAAATAATTAATTTCTGATGTTAAATTTGGCTGATTATTGGTCCAATAATTTTTGGAGAGACAAGAAAAAATCTACTTTGGCCCGGATTTGAACCGGGCCGTTACTTTGTTAAAAATTTATTTAATTGTTTGAAGATTTAGGTATTTTGTTAGAAATTTTTGTTTTTTTTTAATTCTTTGGATGAAAATCCAATTATTACATTATTGATTGAAAGAGTATCCTTTCCAGATGAAAATTCAACAATTTCGCCGGAAATTTATGTATTTTGTTGTAAATTTGTCTTCTTTGGTAGAAAATTAATCTTCTCGATTGAAAATTCATCTGCTTGGTTTTTTTCGCTTAAAAATTTAACTGTTTTGTTCAAAATTCATCTTTTTGTGTCGACAATGTATCTATTTTGGTGGAATTTTTGTATTTTTGGTTAAAAATGCAACTGTTTCTTCGAAAATTAATCTGTTTTGGTTGAAGATTCAACTTTTTTTTTTAATTGGTCTTTTTGGTTGAATTCAACTGTTTTTCATTCAACATTTCCATACTTTTTGTTTGGAATATCAACTAATACATTTTTCGATGAAAATTCACTTTTTTATTAAAATTTAAATCTTTTCTATTGAAATTTCAACGACTGTTTTGAAAGTGTAAGTTATTTTTAAGCATTTTGTTAAAGATTCATCATTCTCGTTTGAAATTCATCTATTTTGTTGAAACTTTAATAATTTTCTCAAAATTTTAAGAATTGTGCAGGAAATTTAATTATTTCTTCGAAAGTTGAACAATTGTATTGAAAATTTAATTATTTCGTTGAAAATTCTTTTTCTAGTAGAAAAAATCTTGGTTTGAAAATTCATTTTTCGTGGTAAAAATTCAACCGCCTTCTAAAAAATTATTTTTCTTTTGTTTGAAGATTCGACTAATTGGTTAAAAATGCAACTATTTGTAGTTGAAGTTAATGGCTAACAATAAATTTTTCTGTTGTTCAACATTTATTCATTTTTGCTACGAATGTATCTTTGTAGGTCTAAAATTCAACGATGTAGTTAAATATTCTAATATTGTGTTAAAACTTTAATTAGTTCTTTGAAAATTCAACCATATATTCAAAAAGCTATTTTTTTGTACTAAAATTGAATTGCTTCTTTGAAAATTCGTCTTTTGGATTAAAATTTCATATTTCTAGATCAAAAATTCATCTTATTTGGCAGAAAAGCTCTTTCTTTGTTAAAAATTCATCTTTCTTGGTTGAATGTTAAACTGTCTTCTAAAAAATTTGTCTCTTCGGCTTGAAGATTCGACTATTTGGTTAAAAATTAAGCTGTTTGTGGGTTGATTGACAAATCCTCTTTCTTGCTTAAAAATTAAGATGTTCAGTTCAAAATTTAACTGTTTTCTAAAACATTCGACTTTTTTAGCTTAAAACTGAACTCGTTTGTTCGAAGATATCGAAGATAAAATTTTGAATGAAAAGGGGGGTAGATATTCGTATTTCTGACTCAATTTATTGAGCCATTTTCTAAAAAAAAATCAACTGAGTCGACGCGAGTTCCGGCACAAATTTGACGAAGAATCTTATCAAAATGTCCTTTTACAAACCAAAAAGGATCTGTTACGGTTCCCGAAATGTTTGCCTAATCTAAAACATGTACATTTTGGTTTGTGAAAACACATTGCTAAACGTTTCTAACGTAATTCCGTGCAAAAACCTGAGTAGTCAGATGGTTTTTCTAGAGAACGTCTCAATGAAGTATTTTTGATACCATCTATCCTAAAGTGAAGGTTATTATTTTCATCCAACGAATGCATTCTCTCTCTGCAAATGATATCTGGCAAAATCTGTGACGAAAATAACGCATGGCTACTTTAAACATCGCTATCGCAAATGCCAGCGACACAATGTGACAAATTCGATCCAAGAGTAAACACTGTAGTCTGTGGCATATAAATTCTGTTATGTATGGTTCCTCGAACGAGCCGTCGCGTCGTGAATGATTAACAATCTAATCTCAAATCAATCTCTCGTGCCTTTCGTTTTGCCAAAGATAATTTTTCACTTCCACAATTTGTTTATCTTGTTTGCTTTGACTGCTGAGGTCATGTCAATCAGAAAACTTGGAAGCCTCACATATTCGAGGCTCGTCTAGTAATCCAGTTCTACTTCTGACAATGCGAAGAAAAAAGTGATTGATTGAACTGGCAGAATCACTTAATCAAATAAATTATGATCAATTCTTTTTACAGCGTGCTAGGAATTGTAGATTGACCTAGGATGTCAGTCATGATTAACAAGTACAAGGAGAAAATTCATGCATTAAAAATTACCCAATTTTTTCGGTAAATGGAGGACATAACCGCATTTAGAGAGAAGCTTTTACCTCAATTCATCGCAAGATATCTACTCTTTGTTTAAATATTGCTTAAAGGATGTTCTGAAATGAGCAATTTTTAGAAATGCAAGATTTCGTGGATTGTTACTTTTCCTACTTTGGAAAATGTAATAATCTGAATTGATTGGTAGAGAGTCAGCCGCAAAAAAAGAACTTTTTGGATGAAGAATTCATCTTTTGATAGAAAAGTCATCTTTTTTATTTAAAAGGTAATTCTTTTGAAATGAAAGTCTACTATTGTGTTTTTTGTCCACAATTCGTCTCTTTTGGTTATTGTTGAATATTCGCCTTTTTTGAATAGACGATTAATCTTTTTTGGCTGAAAGTTAATTTCTTTAATTTAAAAGTCTATTATTATATGTGTGGTTCAGAATTCATCCGGTTGGTTATAAATTCTACTATTTGGTTCAAAATGCGACGCTCGAAATTTCAGGGCTATGGTGCCCAAATTAATTTTATTTGAAAGATTTTATTCCCCTATTATGGTGAAAAATAGCCCTGTCTCCCATCGTTTAAGAGCTTTTTGGACAGCAAAGTATATTCCAGTTATTAATAATTTAGGATTAGTTGGGATTTGGTTGGGATTTGGTTGAAAAAGTAAAATAGAATCATAACATCCTGATGTGGCTAATGGCCTGATGGCGTTTACTATACAATACATTGACTTGAAATCTGAGGGATATGATATACAAACTAATTTTATTCGAAAGAATTTATTCCCCTATGAGTTCCCTATCGTTGTGAAAAACTAGTTCGCTTGTTCTGTTTTGAGAGCATTTTCAATTGTGAAGTATGTTTCAATAAAAGATTTTCTTCTATGACACTTCAGTAATAAAAACAAGCTAGTTCATCATCGGAAGCATTTTTGAAAAATCTGACAAAGTACCTTGATAAGACAATGAATGCCAATTCTGGTAAAATTGGATTATTTAGGATTTCGTTTGATAAGTGAGATGTAATCACAACATCCTGTAGCTAATGACCTGATTGCGTGAAACTCTTCGCTTGCATCATAAAATGCATCCCCTTGAAATCATAGGAACATGGTACCTAAAACAATGTTCTTTATAACAATTTATTCCCCTATTTCCATTAAAAATTACCCTGATGCACATGTTTTGAGAGCATTTTGGGGGTGAACTCTTTTTCAATGAAACACTTTCTTCTATGATACTTCAGTACTAACAACAAGCTGGTTCATCATCGGAACCATTTTTAAAAAATTCTAAAAAGGACGTTGATAAGGTAATGAATGACAGTTGTGATAAACTTGGATTACTTAGGATTTGAATGGGATTTGGTTGAACAAGTGAAATATAATCACAACATCCTGATGCTACTGGCCTGATTGCTTAAAACTTTTCGCGTGCCTCATAAAATGCATTGCCTTGAAATCATAGGAATATGGTACCTGAAGTAATTTTATTTAAAAGAATTTATTATTCCACCATTTCCGTGAAAAATTACCCCAATACCCGTGTTTTCAGAGCATTTTGGCTGTGAAGTCTTTTTCAATAAAACATTCTCTTCTATGACATTTCATTGAAAAAAAAACAAGCTAGCGGATCCTCTGGACAATTTCTGGAAAATATTACAAAGATCCTTAATCAGATAATGAATTACAATTGTGGTGAAATTTGATTAGTTAGGATTTGGTTGGGATTTGTTTGAACAAGCGAGATATAATCACAGCATCTTAATGCTAATGGCCTGAGTGCTTAAAACTCTTCGCGTACATCATAAAATGCATCGCCTTGAAATCATAGGAATATGGTTCCTAAAGTAATTCTATTTAGAAGAATTTATTCCTCTATTGTCGTGAAAAAATCAGGCCATTTCCTCTGTTTTGAGAGCATCTTTATTTTTTCATTATTATTCTATCAAACACTTTCTTCTATGCCATTTCAGTAATAAAAACAAGCCAGTGCATCTTCGGGACAATTTTTGGAAAATCCTTGATGAGATAATGAATGACAATTGTGGTGAAATTGGATTAGTTAGGATTTGGTTGGGATTTGGTTGAACAAGTGAGATATAATCATAACATCCTGTGGCTAATGGACTGATTGCTTAAAACTCTTCGCTGACATCATAAAATGCATCTCCTTAAAATCATAGGAATATGGTACCTAAAGTAATTTTATTCAGAAGAATTAATTATTCCACCATTTTCATGAAAAATTACCCTGCTAGCTCTGTTTTCAGAGCATTTTCGGCTGTTAAGCCTTTTTCAGTAGAATGTTTTCTTCTATGACACTTTAGTAATAAAAAGAAGCTAGTGCATTTTCTGGACCATGTTTGAAAAATCTTACTATGTTCCTTGATAAGTTAATGAATGGCAATTGTGGTGGAATTGGATTAGTTGGGATTTGGTTGGGATTTGGTTGAACAAATAAGATGCAAGCACAACATCCAGTTCATAATGACCTAATGCGTGAAACTCTTTGCGTGCATTATAAAATGCATCGCGTCGAAATCATAGGAATATGGCACCTAAAGTAATTTTATTCAAAAGATTTATTACCGTATTATTATCCTACTTTTGTGAAAAGTTACCCTAATACTTCTGTTTAAGAGCATTTTGGGCTGTGAAGTCTTTTTCAATAAAACAATTTCTTTCATGAAATTCAGTAATAAAAGCAAGCTAGTACATCCTCTGGACAATTTCTGAAAAATTTCGCAAAGTATCTTGAAGAGATAATGAATGACAATTGTGGTGAAATTGGATTAGTTAGGATTTGTTTGGGATTTAGTTGATTAAGTAAAATATAATCACAACATCATGATGCTAAAGGCCTGATTGCTTAAAACTCTTCGCGTGCATCATAAAATGCATCGACTTGAAATCATAGGAATATGGTTCCTAAAGTAATTCTATTTAAAAGAATTTATTCCCCTATTGACGTGAAAAATCAGGCCATTTCCTCTGTTTTGAGAGCATCTTCATTTGTGAATTATTGTTCTATCAAACATTTTCGTCTATGCCACTTCAGTAATAAAAACAAGCCAGTGCATCTTCGGGACAATTTTTGAAAAATCTTGCAAAGTACCTTGATGAGATAATGAATGACAATTGTGGTGAAATTAGATTAGTTAGGATTTGGTTGAACAAGTGAGATATAATCACAACATCCTGATGCTAAAGGCCTGATTGCTTACAACTCTTCGCGTGCATCATGAAATGCATCGACTTGAAATCTTAGAAATATCATACCTAAACTAATTTTATTCAAAACATTTATTTCCCTATTATTCTCCTATTATCGTGAAAAAATCAGGCTACTTCTTTTGTTTTGAGAGCATCTTTATCTGTGAAGTATTTTTTAATCAATCATTTTCTTCTATGCCACTTCAGTAATAAAAACAAGCCAGTGCATCCTCGGGACAATTTTTGAAAAATCTTGCGAAGTACCTTGATGAGATAATGAATGACAATTGTGGTGAAATTGGATTAGTTAGGATTTGGTTGGGATTTGGTTGGTATTTGGTTGAACAAGTGAGATATAATCACAACATCCTGTGGCTAATGGCCTAATTGCGTGAAACTCTTCGCGTGCATCATAAAATGCATCCTTCTCTGTTACATCCTCTGTCTCTTTTGCTCCTTTTATCTCCCTCTGGTTTTCTGCATCTTTGTCTTCTCTCTCTCTTTCTCTCTTTCTCTCTTTCTCTCTTTCTCTCTCTCTCTCTCTCTCTCTTTATCTCTTTCTCTCTCAGTTGAGGGGCAACTATCCTGCTGCAGTCCCGGCGGTCACGAGTTCATATTCCGAAGTGGTGCTATAAGTATCTCGTATCTCCTGAACGTATCTGGCTGTTTAGCGAACGTGCTTAGATACCCATCTTGCTTAGTGCAAACTGCAAACCCCCAACTGGATTCAAGGGAATCCAGTAGTCTTTTTCGCCTTACTTCCGGCTTGCCTCTTCGCATTGAATATTAATGAAAGCATATTTAAATATTGAACTTGTATCCAGATTCCAGAGCCGCAAGATGCTGGAGATCCTATTTTACACTCAACACCTTGTTGACTTTTCATCTTACGAATTCGCTTTAAAAGTGATCCTTTATCTTGAATTAGTGACGAGATCCGATTCTTGGGTTGTACCTGGAAATCAAAACAAAGTCAGGGAATTTAGTTGATCAAAAAAGTCTGGGATTTTTGAAAAAAATGGCAAAATACAGGGAATTTTTGTAAGAATCACTTTTAGGATGTTCACTAGTTATCTCAAGATCAATAATGAACATGGTTGAAAATTATTGATAAGGTTCAGAAAAATATTATCATACTAATCGCAAGTGATTTTGGTAGAGAATTGGGAGCGAATTTTAGAAAAAAATGTGTCAGGTTTAATTTTTATTCAACAATAGTTATTGAGAGTTTTGTTTTTGTTTTCTCTTCAGGTAAAAGTTACAATCCTCATTTAATCATAATATTGTAGGACTCATTTTATTCCATGAAGGATTCTCTACAAATCTCTTCGGTATGTTTTCATTTAAAAGATTTTATTTAGTAATTATGCGGTTGTTAATTTTATAAACAATATTTTTGTTTGATACATTTTTTCAAAAATAATAATGTATCGATAAGTGATTCTACAGTTTTACCGAATATTGTTATTGATATTCACCGACATTAAAAATCTTGGTTCAAGTCTCAGTTACAAAAAATTTTTTAAAGTTTTGTAATGACTGAAAATAAAAATCGATTTTATCAAAATTTATTGAAATTTGAAGTCTTCTTAGAACTCTATACGTTGGAACAACGTGCGAAAACTTTAATTGGAAATAAAACTGATAAAAATCGCTGGCTTACTCAACGAACATATTTCTTAGGATTTCCAAGAATTTGTTTAATCCCTATTTTTTAAGCTCTTCAAGATTGCTAAAAAATCCTTTTTTTTCTCGTACTCAATTTGTTTTATTCTGAAAGTTTCAGGCTATGTATTTTCAAATACATAAATGTTTGCGACGCAGTGTGATAAGTTACTTTAATACTTCGCGCATACCTGGTTCTTTTTATTTCTTTCTATCCAGGGACACGTTTCTTCAAAGTTTTCTTCATTTTTGAAGAATGCAGAACCTTAAACAAAATCCCTTATTTACAAACTTTTTTATTTGCACTTTGTATAAACTTTATCCGAGAATATTACAAGAGAAACTGATTGTAAGTCAATCGGATTTGCTTCTACTTGAACTCTTATTGGCTTCTTAAGTCCTTCCTTGAAATTTTATTGGTAGTTGAACTGAAGCTTTTTTTTTGCCTTCTGAGACTGAAGTATCCCTTGTGGCTATTGTCTTCGTTTACGATCACTTTTGCGCTTGCCTTCACAATTTCTGGGTTTAAACGTGTCACCAACTGATAGATATGTCAGGTGGTAAAGTTACAGAAAATTGGCTTACTGGTGAAATGTACGCGACAAACTCACTTTTATTACCACCAAACTTCAAACAAAGTTGATAAGAAAATTGCAGAATACGATTTTTACGTAGAAAAGAAATAATATTTTTTTTTTAAATATCGAAGATTTTTTACATAACATTTATGAAATTTTCTTCGAATTTTCTGAAAATTTTAGAAACTCACTGAAACGACTGTGAAAAATTCTATCTAATAAAATTACTGGAACGAAATTTATTGAATACCTGATTGGAATTTTGTGAATTCCAATTTTCATATGAGAAATTTTAATTCTAAATACTTCCAAACAAGAAAATTTAGATTCAGAAATAATGTAGAATTTGAACTTTTTTTCAAATTTCAAACAAAATTTAGATTTTTGAAAACTTTGGAATAAAATTTTCAAGATTTCTAAGGATTTTGAAAGGTTTTAGGATGATAAAAATTTGTTTCTTAAGATTCCGAGGGAAAATTTAAATTGATTCTTTAACTTGAAATCTGAATTTTAAAAATAACAGCATTTTTTATAAACATTTCAAATAATTTTCGAAAATTTTAGAAAAGAATGCAGAATATTTTAAAGCACAATTGTGCAATTTTGCAAATTCAGATAACTTTAGAAAAAATCAGCTTCCGATATATTTAAAAGTTTTGAGAAGATACAAAAATAATTTTAATCTTGAAAAGATTACAATAAATTTAAAAGAAAATGTAGATTTTTGAAGACTGCGAAAATAAATTTAGAAGCTTTTTAAGATTTTTGAAAGGTTTCAACACAATAAACCATTTTTTATTTGCAAAAATTTATTTTTATAGAATATTTGAAAGATTCTAAGAAATTCCAGAAGATTTTCTAAATTTTAAAACAAAAATCTAGACGATTTTGAGTTAATTTTTTTAATTTTGCAGAATTTTTCCAACATTTTTAGAAAAGTTTGAATCATTTCAAAATATATTCAGAAGTTTTCAATAAATTTTCAAAATGATAAAAAATTTGAAATATTGAGAAAAACTTGAAACAACATGTAAGTTTTGACATATTCCAAAAAAAATGTTGAAGTTTTCCAGAGATTTTAAAAGATTTGAAGTATTTGGTTGAAAATTAACTTTTTTCTTAAAAATTTATATTTTCGGCTAAAAAAATTGAACTGATTTTCAAAACATTCGTCACTTTTGAAGAATATTTAATCTTTTTTTGTTTAAAACACAACTGGTTGAAAATGTTTCTTTTTTTGATGATTTAGACTGATTTTGATTTAAATTAAAATAAATTTAAGATAAAATAAGAAGTAAAAATGTTTAAAGATGAATTTTTTCTTCGAATTTTGATTTGACATATCTTAAATTTTCTTCTTGAGGTTTTTCAAGAATCTTAGGAAAATTATATTCATATAACCTTGAAAACAATGAAACAAATAAACCTAAAAAATAAAAAGTTATTCCAAATTTTTATTTTGTTGACAATCGTATTGGCTTTTTATTACTTGAAGTTTTTTTATGTCCTAAAGTTGGAATGACATCTACGAAAAAAATATTTCCATTTATTAAAAAAATTTTGAATAACCTTATGCGAGTTGAGAAACGTTTCTGCTTTTTAATACTCTTGCGCGGGTGAATTAAAATTTCAAAATTATTCAATAAATTATTAAAAATATTATAAATGCTTTGTGACAGCGTTTTTCACTGGAAATAACTATTTTTAAACAGATGTTTAATATAAAATCATAAAGTTTCAAAGAAGAGTTGAAATTTTCAAAAATTTTGTCTTTTTCTACTGAAAATAGCATTTTTGATAAAAAAATTATCATTAACATTCCCAATTTGCGACAATTTTAGGTTATGTTAGAAGAAGAAGATTTACAATTCTGAATAATTAATTTCTGTTAGCTTAGTGTTTTTCGTTAGTAAATTTTGCTGTTTTTTTTTTTTTTATTACATTAAAAATGATATTCACAATTTTTGAAAAACTGTAGGGTATGTTGATGTGTTTCACCTGGAATTGGTATTTTCGAAAAAAATGTATTAGATTTAAATCTAATAATTTTTGTTTCAAATAATTGAATTTACAAGAATGAACAGTTTCGGATTGATTCTTTTAGCGTTTTTGTCGAAGATTGAAAATTTCAAGAAAAAATTATTAGATTTCTAAGAAGATTCATAATTTTTTCAACAATTTGAGGTTATGTTGGCATCTTACTTCAAAAACTGGTATCTTTAAATGAAAATTATTGAAATTTAAACAAGATTTAGAATATTTCAACAATTTTTGATGTTAGTGTTTTTTGCAGAAAACTGGTATTTTTAATTCAAAACAAAATATTTCAAAGAAGATTCATGAATGTTTAACAATTTTAGGTTATCTTATTTCTGTTATTAAATATAAAAAATATAAAATATATAAAAATATATAAAATGTATCAAATATAAAAAATATTTAAAAAAATATAAATATAAAAATGTTTTATTAAAAATCAATTAGATTGGAAAAATATGTACAATTTTTAAAGAATTAGGTTATGTTGTTTTTTACCTGAAATTGGTATTTTTGAGAAAAAAAATTTAAATATAAACCCAATGATATTTTTTTAAAATAATGAAATTAACAACCAGCTTCAACAGTTTCTGATTCTGTTAGTGTTTTTGGTTAGAAATTGTATTTCTTAATTAACCAATTGCCAAGTAATAAACATTCCAATCCATGAAAGAAAATTTGTGAAAAAATCGATTTTTTCGAAAATGGGTTGCCAATGGTAAATAATTAGCCAATTGGATTCTCGGTAGGGAATTTATAATTTAAAAAAATTCTGGATTCAAAAATATTTTTCTTGCTTTCCTTCTCTATTATTCAAGGCAACAGATACTCAGAAAAACAAACTTCTTCTATAAATAATAATTTTATATTTTAATTTTAATTTTTGTGAGACAAAAAAATAATATTCACGCGCGTTTATTTTCTAGTTTCTTTTAAATTTTTGGACTGGAATGGCAAGTGCTGAAAACTCGAAATTATTTACTATTTTGTAAACTAATAATTACCCAAAAATAAGTAATTTGATGAATCTTGGAAATTCCAAGAAGATTTTTAAACGTTTAAAATGAAATTGAAGATGTCTTTTCCATCAAAGGAAAGCCTCACCTTTGAACAATAATCCGTCAGTTGAATTCTTTGCCGAGATTAAATCCCAAAGCGAGAATAAAAGTAACGCGAATGATCTAAAAATAAAAGAAGCCTCTTTTAGTGAAAATGGAGATTAGATCGCAAAATTAAATTTTCCATTTGCTGGCTTTTGTAGTATGTAGAATGGAGACACTGGCGAATATTCTGGTGGTCACGAATTTTCAACGAAAGCCATAATTTTTTATCAGCATTGTTGAATTCTTAGTCGAAAGAGATGAATCAATTTTAAAAAATTTGAGATTTCAACAAAAATGTGAACTTTTTAATCAAATTATTGAATTTTCGAGCCAAAAATTTGAATTTTCCAGAAATAATTCTAATTTTTAACACGAAAATAAGTTTAATTTTCAACCAAGCAGTTGATTTTACAAAAAAGAATCAGCTGGAGATGTTATAGTTGGCATTTCAACCAAAAAAGATTTAAATTTGAAAAAAAGAAAAAAAAAGAAGAACCAAAAGTTGATTTTTTATTCAAGAAAATTAATTGTATAACAATAGAATAGTTAAATTTTCAACCGAAAGCATACAGTTTTTTTAAAGTATTTTGCCAAGCAGTTGAATTTTTAACCGGCGAAGATGAATTTTAAATAAAAAAAAGGTTAAACTTCCACCTAATAGTTGGAAAGAATTTTTTTTAAGACAGTTGAGTTTTATGGTAAAAAATAAACTAAAAATTTCTTAAACTGATTTTTAACATAATCATCAAATTTTTAGCTAAGGGGATTAACATTTAACACTATGAAATAAATTTTTAACAAAGTGGTTTAATTTTTCCATGAGTAGTTAAATTTTTTATTTAAAAAGATCAATTTTTAACCAACAATGGAATAGTTGCATTTTTAGTTATATAAGGTATCAACCAGAAAAAACGATTTCAAAAAAATATTTATATTTTCAACCAAAGAGATGAATTTTTAACCAAAATGATCAATCTTCACAAAAAAAGGATTTTCAGGCAGAGTTCAACATTCAACCCAAACGTTTTTTTATCCATGAAGATTAATTTTATAAAAATAAAATAGTTGAATTATCAACAATTAACATGAAGTTTTTATCAAAGTTTGAACCAAGCTGTTTAATTTAAACATACAAAGATGAATTTTCAATAAAAAGAAGGTTCAACTTTAAACAAATAGTTGAATTTTCAAACCCGAAAAGCGAATTAATTAAAAAACAGTTCAATTTTAGAGTTAAAAATTAATTTTTATTTAAGAAAAACGAATTTTTAATAAAATAATTGAATTTTTAACTGAAGAGATTAACATTTAACAAGAAAATATAATTTTTAACAAAGTGGTTTAACTTTTAAACAAATAGTTGCATGTTCAATTTAAAAAACCAATTTTCATCAAAAATAGAATAGTTACATTTTCAGTTGAAAATTTAATTTTTTTCAACAAGCAAAGAAAAATAGTTTTAAAATGAAAGAACCAATCTTCAATAAAAACCCTACGGCAACGAATTTTTTCGAAGAAAGTCAAATTTCCAACAAAAAAGTTCACTTTCAAGCAAGAAAGATAACTCTTCAATCCATCAGGAAGAATTTTCGATCCAAGAAGACAAATGTTAAAAAAAGTTTAATTTTTCACAAAAAGACTTTTGTACAAAAATAATTTAATTTTTAAACAAATGATCGAATTTTTTATTAAAAAAGATTAGAGCACAACCAAATACAGTTATATTTTCAACTAAGTAGTTGAATTTTCAAGCTAAAAAGGCAAACTTTTTGAATGAAAATTGATTTTCCATACCCAAAAAGTCGAAAATTTCAGAAAAAAGTTACAGTTTCTAGAAAGAGTTAATTTTCAACCAAGAAAGATGAATTAACAAAAAAAAAAAATGTGTGCAGCAGTGGGGCCACTCGGCAGAATGAACGAAACTTTACGTGCGCTTGGCGTCATATAGGGTACACTGATACATTGAGGAAGCGCATGAATGTAAAGGAGCTTGCATAGTGATGCAGTAGTGGGGATATATAATAGTAAGAGAGTGCAGAGATAGAGAAGGAGGAGGGTTAACTTCAAAAACACGACTTTTGTACAATTAAAGAGAAATGTTCAATCCAAAAGTAAGAATTTTCTACCCAAGAAGACAAATGTTTAAAAAAAAGTTTAACTTTCACAAAAAAAATTTGTACAAAATAATTAAACTTCTAAACAACTGATCGAATTTTAAATGGAAAAGATTAAGGCACAACCAAAAATAGTCATATTTTCAACTGAGTAGTTTAATTTTCAAGCTGAAGAGGCGAACTTTTTAAAAGACAATTGAATTATCAAATTGGAAAGTCGAAAGATTTTGATCAAATAAATCGTTTCTAACAAAAAAAGATCAATTAAAAAAAACAATTGAATTTATCCCGCAAAGACGAATATCGCAGAAAACAGCTACAGTTTCCACAAAAAGTTAATTTTCAACCAAGAAAGATGAATAAACTAAAAAAAAATGTGTGCAGCAGTGGGGCCACACGGCAGAAGTGAATGAAACTTCACGTTCGTTTGGGATCATATAGAGTACATTAATGCATTGAGGACGTGCACGAGTGTAAATGAGCTTGCATAGTGGTGCAGTAGTGGGGATATCAAACTGTAAGAAAGTGCAGGGAGGGAGGGAGCACGCAATTGCGAATAATCGCATACAAGGCAGGCGTGATCAGAGAGAGAAGGTATAGAAAGTATACTTATAAAAGAGAAATTTTCAATCCAAAAGAAGGAATTTTCTATCCAAGAAGACGAATGTTAAAAAGACAGTTTAATTAATAAAAAAAAGACTTTTGTACGAAATAGTTGAATTTTTAAACAAATGATCGAATTTTTGAATACAACAGATTGAATCACAACCAAAAACAGTTATATTTTAAACTGTGTGGTTGAATTTTCAAGCTAGAAAGACGAACGTTTTAATTATTAAATTCGAAATTTGAATGATTTTGATCAAATCGATATTTTTTAACCAAAAAAGTCAATTTTCAACAAAATAATTGAATTTTCATCTCGGAAAGACTAATATTTTAGCAAACAGTTATAGTTTCTACAAAAAGTTAACTTTCAACCCAGAAAGATGAATTAAAAACAAAAAAAAAATTGTGCGGCAGTGGGGCCACTCGGCAGAAGTGAATGAAACTTTATGTGCTTTTGGCGTCATATGGAGTAAACTTAACATTAAGGATGCGCATGAGTCTAAAGGAGCTTGCATAGTGGTGCAGTAGTGGGGATATGTAATAGTAAGAGAATAAAAGACAATAAAAAAGGAATTTTCAATCCAAGAGGATGATTTTTCCATCAAAAAAGGTGAATTTCTCATGAAAAAATTGAATTTTGTCCCAAAAAACATAAATTTTCAACAAAGTAATTAAATTTTCCACCGAATAGTTGAATTTTTTACAAAAAAGAATAAACTTTCAACCATAAATAATTGGACTCTCGTGATCGGTTCTATTAATTTAATTCGAATTTAAGCAAATAGCGAGGAAAGGGGAAAATTTAATTTTGCATTTGCTGGATTTTGTAGTAGGTAGAATGGCGACACTAGTGAATTCTGGTTGACCAGAATCAGAGAGATGAGAGCTATAGTGGTCGCGGTCAAAAGCCAAGGCATTTCCCTTGTGTTTGACTATTCATTCTGAATATAATAGCTACCAGTGGTTGTAAATATTTCCTTGAAATTACCTTCAATTAAGGACACGGGATAATTTAACAGTCCTTTGTTTTTAATACCTCGTGCCTTTCCTTAGTTATTAACACAAAGAACGGATCGTGCGACTTTTTCGACTTTTCAAAGTTTTCAATTAACACAAATTTCCACATAAAAATTATATCTTTGGACAAATAATTTTTTAGGAACAAGAAAAAATCTGCCTCAGCCCGGATTTGAACCCGCATCGCCACTATATCTGAGTGGAGCGTTAATCAATTGCCACCGAGGCCTTAGCAGATACTTACTTGTTCCTCGTAGCTACCTTTTTTACAGGGAATACTGTACGTATTTCTTCACTGTGACCAGTGTATCATTTTTTATCAACGTGAGATTGAGCTTATTAATTTTTCAAATATGTTTCATCAATTTTGAAGATGTTAACGTTCAAGTTTAAAAATTTTCAATTAATGCAAATTTCGATGTTAAAACGATTACTTTGGATAAATATTTTTTAAGAAGAAAAAATCTGGCTCAGCCCGGATTTGAACCCGCATCGCCACTATATGTGAGTGGAGCGTTAATCAATTGCCACCGAGGCCTCAGCAGATACTTACTTGTTCCTCGTAGCTACCTTTTTTACAGGGAATACTGTACGTATTTCTTTACTGTGAGAAATGTATCATTTTTTGTCAACGTGAGATTCAGCTTATTAATTTTTGAAATATGTTATTAATTTTGAAGATGTTAACGTTCAAGTTTTAGAATTTCCAATTGATGCGAATTTCGATGTTAAAACGATTACTTTGGATAAATATTTTTTAAGAAGAAAAAATCTGGCTCAGCCCGGATTTGAACCCGCATCGCCACTATATGTGAGTGGAGCGTTAATCAATTGCCACCGAGGCCTCAGCAGATACTTACTTGTTCCTCGTAGCTACCTTTTTTACAGGGAATACTGTACGTATTTCTTTACTGTGAGAAATGTATCATTTTTTGTCAACGTGAGATTCAGCTTATTAATTTTTGAAATATGTTATTAATTTTGAAGATGTTAACGTTCAAGTTTTAGAATTTCCAATTGATGCGAATTTCGATGTTAAAACGATTACTTTGGATAAATATTTTTTAAGAAGAAAAAATCTGCCTTAGCCCGGATTTGAACCGGAAACGCCACTATACATGAGTGCAGCGTTAACCCTGCCACCGACGCTTCAGTTTGTGACCTCTATTTTTGGTTGAATTTTTTTTTAAATTGAAAATTCAACTACTTGTGTAAAAGTTGAATTAATTTGTTAACATTTATTTTTTTGGTAGAATGTTCATCTCTTTGGTTAAAAATTTAAATATCATGTTTAAAATCCATTTTTTCAAATTTTGAATCATTGTTTCAACTAAAAATGTAAGTTTTCTATTTTTCGTTAAAAATTGATATTTTTTAGTTAAAAATTCAATTTTATTAGTAGAAAACTAATCTTTTTGGTCGAAATTTCTTCTTTTGATAAAAACCGCAACTGTTTGGGTGAGAATCAACTTTTTTGTTGGAAACTCATCTCTTGGTTTGAAAATGTAACTATATTGTTTATATTTTTTTTTTAGTGAAAATTCGTCCTTTTTCTTAAAAATTCAACTATTTGGTAGAAAATTCATCTTTTTTGTTGAAAATTCGTCTGTTTTGATTGTTTTGATTGATTCAATTGATTGGTAGAACTATTTGGTTCAAAATTCATCTTTGCTTGTTGAAAATTATAATTTTTTGCAAAAAATTCAACTGTCTTTTGAAAAAATTCGCTTTTTCGGCTTGAAAATTCAATTATTTGGTTGAAGTTTAACCTTTTTTTGATTTTTGTTCAAAATTAATTTTCTTTGCTTGAAAATTCAACTATTTGGTTGTAAAAAAGATTTTTATTGAAAATGAACTTTTTTGTTGAGAATTTATCTTTTCGAGTTAAAAAGTGAAATATTTTCGAAAAAATTCAATTTTTTATCTTGAAAACTCTTTTGTTGCAAATTCATCAGTTTTGATGTCTTTTTAACAAAATAATTGAATTTTCAACATAATAGTTGAATTTTCAACCTAAAAATATAAATTCCGAACAAAAGTGTCATAGTTTATATTTCAGTCAAAAAATATGAAATTAAAAAAAAAAAGTTTTTCAAAACCAAAAAGGTGAATTTTCAACAAATGAAGATTTTTCACAAAAGATAGAAAATTTCACCTAAATTATTGAACCTTCAAGCCAAAATACGAATATTCTCTACAACAATTGAATTTACAAAAAAAAAAATGACCAGCAAGAAATTATTTTTCCACGAAACGGATGCTTTTTTACCCAACAAAAATGAAATTTTAGGTCAAGAAATTTTTTTTTTACAAAAAAAAAGGGAGACTTTTCAACTATAAAAGATCAATCTTTAAAAAATGAAAACGTTACATTTTCAGTTGAAAAATTAATTTTAGACCAAAAAAAGTCGTTTCCACTGAACAGTTAATTTTTTAACTAAAAAACATAAGCCTAAAATCAGAGAAATAAAGTTTCAACAATGTAGATTAACTTTTACCCAAGTAGTTAAATTTTCAATTTTAAAAGATTAATTTTCAAAAAAATAGTCAAAATTTCAACTGAAGAGATAAATTTTCAACTAAAACTATAACTCTTAAAAAAAATGATGTCTCAACAAAGTGGTTCAACCAAATCTCTTAAATAAAATAGTTGAATACTCAATCAAAAAAAGAGAATTTTTAACAAAAAATTTTGTATTTTCATGAAAAAAAGAAATTTTCACCGAAGCGGATGAATTTATAAATCAAAAAGATAAATTTAAAAAAATATAGAATTTTCAATCCAAAAAGACGAATTTTTATCCAGAAAGAATGCCTTTTTGACAAAATTGTTGAATTCTCTACCCAATAATTGCATTTTTATGCAACAAAGATGAAATTTCTCTTAGAATAGATAAATTCTTATTTGAAAACAAAACAAATTAAAAAAAAAAAGTTGAATTTCCGTCCAGAAAAGATTTTTCAATTCTCTTTTCAACACCAAAATACTAAATTTAACTAAAAAGTAAATTTTCTACAAAGTAGTTAAATGTTTAACCAAATAGCAGAATTTTTAACCATAAGGTATGACTTTTGAACAAGATTATTGAATTTTAAACCAAAAAGTTGCATTTTTATTCCAGAAAGATGAAATATTTCTTTTTAAAAAACATGAATGAAAAAAAAGCTTGAATAAATAGTTAAATTTTCAGCCAAAGAAGATTCCAGTTCCAAGAAAAATGAAAATTCTATTAGAGCAGATGAATTTTCAAATGAAAAAGACAAATTTTCAAAAAAGAGTGTTGAATATTCATCCAAAATGATTTCAATAGAATTATCTACAGAAAAATACAAATTTTAAACAAAAAGTAAATTTTCCAGGAAATAGTTGAATTTTCAACAAAACAGTTGTCCAAGAAAGATGCAATATTCCTTCTAAAAGAAGCTGAACTTTTAAATTAAAGATACAAATATTCAGAAAAAAAAATTTTTTATCCAAAAAATATTTCAGTTGACTTATCAGCAACAAAACATGAATTTCAAACAAAAGGTTAATACTTAATATT
>CAKNXH010085881.1:0-13215 GCA_932178445.1 Andricus quercusramuli | reverse complement strand
CTGTTACGTAATTTAAGTACGGTCGCTTACTCAATTCAGAAATTGTGAAGAAAGAAAACACGTGTTCGACTTAAATTATGAGATCCTCTTTTCTTGCATAAATGTATCACTATCATGTACAGACGTAATATGCAAAACATTCGCCTACGTGAATCTGACTGGAACAAATCAATCGTTCCGAGATATCTGGGCGAAAAAGGTGTCTGGAAACTTGAAAATCAAATCGTATTCTAATAAAATCGTATTCTGATAAAATCGTATTCTAATAAGATCGTATATTATCCTGAATTCGAACTCTGGGAATTACCCATTACTCAACCTTTCGTAAAACTTTCGAGTCTGACTTGTGATTCGTCAATTATTCTCGGTTTTGTTATAGACCTTTTGCGTTTCTTTTTTTCTTTTTTTTTTAACATATTGAGTGTTTGTACGCAGAATATCCTGGCATCTCATGTATGTTCAAATATTTACGTTGGCAAATGTAATGGAGATGATGTCAGCTTTCGAGCTGGGTGTCTTCGGTGATCAGTTAACTGAAGATGTCCATAGTCCGCTGCTGTCGAGGAATGAGAAATTGCACTTTTAAGGTGTTCGCACAAGAAAATCCGTTGCAGTGCGCTGGAGACTTCTCACGGACGTGCCGTCCGCGCACGGCACATAACGCCAACCAATCGCGTGCCTGCCGTGCTGCTACGGTCCGTGGGAGCACGCACTCAAGTGGGTTGCGAACTAGTGTGAGTAGCGACATACTTGTGTACGTCACCGCTCGGAACCCAATTGAGTGCGTGCTGCCACGGACCGTGCAACGGCAGGTTGCACGCGATTGGTTGGCGTTATGTGCCGTGCGCGGACGGCACGTCCGTGAGAAGTCTCCAGCGCACTGCAACGGATTTTCTTGTGCGAACACCTTTACCGCTTAGAGGCAGTAGATCATTCCTGGACACGCGTCCCGGTCCTTGCGCTCGCGTTAATTTTTCTGTCTCTGTCCTTTGCGCCCGCGTTCACTTTTTGGTCCCTGTCCTGGCGCTCGCGTTCATTTTTATGTTCCTGTTCTTACTCTCATTTATTTTACTCAGACAAGATAAATGAATTCGAGAAAAAGTTGATGTTTCGACATGTGGATGAATAGATTTCGTGATCCTTGAATTTATGGATTCCAGGGATCACAGTCTTTCCAGGATTTTCCTGCGTTTTCCCTTTTTCCCATATTCTCGAAAAACTTTCCCTTTTTCTCCCTTCCTCTTTCAATATAGGATATTTGAAAATACAATTGTTCGTTTTAAATTTACGAAATTATTGTTTTCGAACCTAGAATATGCTACCGCAAGTTGTGAAAGTTTTTTTTTCAACTTACCCAATTCTCTATTATAATTATTTTAACTTTTTCAAATTTTAGCAGTTTAAAACTAAACTATTTAGGATTTACATAACAATTCAAGAATTTGGAAATGTTCCAGCAAAGAAAACAATTTTCTTAAGATTCATGAGACAATTTTAAATGATCTTCTACTTTTAAAAATTAATTATAAAACTAAATTTTGAAAGATTCCAGAAAATTCCAAAAGAATCACAAAAATATCGAAAAAAAGCTGGGAGATTTTAAACCAACTTTGCTAATTTTTGAAAGATTTTTAAAAACTTTGAAGAAAAATTGAGATAATTTTATTTCTAAGTTTTGAAAAACTTGTTTAAATAATTTAAAATTTTGAAAGATTCCAAACATTCAAAACAAAATGTAGATTTTTGGAAATTTTTAATTATGCTAGACAATTTTTTCTTCAATTCCTAGGAAAATTTGAAATGATTTTTTATTTCATAATATTATTTTCAAGATAATGTTTAAAAAGATTTGAAAACTTTTCAAAATTCTTCTGGAAATGTGAAAGAAAATCTGTGAGATTATAAGGTGAGTTTTCCAAAATTTGGAAAGATTTTTCAAAATTTTAGGAATTAGAAAAAAAGGACAATATTAGTGAAATTTTTAAGTTAAAAATAGATTAATTTTTTTGATGCTGATTGATGATGATTAATGATGATTTCTGATGATGATTGATGATGATTCATTGATCTTTTTCTTTTAACTTTTTTTTTAATTTTAATTTTTCAATTTCTTCTCTTTGGTCAGTTTGAAATATGTTTAAAAACAGATCTTCCTTGGTAAAAACTGAATCTTTTTTTCTTCAAAATGCAACTATTTGTTTAAAAATTATTCTCTTTTGGTTAAGGATTCAACTATTTTGTTGACAATGTTTTAAAAGTGAATTTAACTGTTCTTTATTTTTTTTAAATTTTCTTATTTGAAATGTCAACTATTAAATTTTTGGTTGAGAATTCATTTATTTTGGTTGAAAATTCAACTACTTGGTTGTATGTTAAACCACTTCGTTCAAATATCTTATTTCATTAAAAATTAATCATTTTAGTTGAAAGTTCATCTCTTTGGTTGAACACTTACTACTTTTATTGAAAATTCAACTATTTCGTCAAATTAATCCATTTTGATGGAAAATTTAACTTTTTCTTTGGAAATTCGTCTCTTTGGCTTAAAAATTTCAGTATTTGCTTAAAAATTCCACTATTGTTGATTGAAGTTTCATCTTTTTTGATTGAAAATTTAACTATTTGGATGGAAATACAACTGTTTTTGGTTAAAGTTTCATTTTTTTAAATTGAAAATTCGATCAATTGATTGAAAATTTATCTTTGGTGGTTTAAAATTAATCTATTTTGTTGATAATTGAACTATTTTGTTGAAAATTCGCCCTTTTTGTAAAACATAATTCTTCTTCATTGAAAATTTATCTATTTTAGTAGGAAACTCAACTATTTGAATAAAATTTTATATAAATTAAATTTTTTTGCATGAAAAGTCACCTTCTTCAGTCTAAAATTCTTAACTGTTTTATCAAAAATTTATCCTTTCAGGTTAAAAATTCATCTTTTTAGGTTGAAAATTCAACTGTTTGGTCGAAGATTCAACTTTTTTGTAACAAAGTAATCTTTTTTGGTTGAAAATCCAGCTTTTTTCTTTGAAATTCATCGTTTAAATAAAAAATTAACCTCTTTGGTTGAAAATGTAACTGTTTTTGATTTAAAATAAAAATCTTCTTTGCGCGATAGATCAACTATCTATTATTACTTTTTTCGTTGAAAATTAATCTTTTTTGGTTGAAAATTCAACTACTTGATTGAAATTTCAACTGCTTAATTAATTTGTTGAATTTGCTTGAAGATTCATAATTTTAATTAAAAATTCATCTTTTAATTAAAAATGTCAATATTTTGTGGAAAATTTGTGTTTTTTGGCAGGAAATAAATTTTCTAAGTGGAAAATTTATCTTTTTTTCTTTAATGTGAATCGGGTTTCGCCGAAGAATCAATTCTTCTGTTGAAGATTCATTTTTTTATTGAAAATTCATCTCTTTGGTTAAAAATGTAATTATTTTGATAAAACTTAACTTTTTTTTCAAACAAATTTGTTGAAAATTCACTTTTGGGCTTAGGATTCGTAATTTTAGGTAAAAATTTATCCCTTTGGTTACAAATATTATTTTTTTCTTGAAAAATTGATTTTTTTCTAATTGAAGAACTTTTACTTGAAAGTGAGATAAATTTTCTGAAAATTCATTTTTTTTAAGGTTCTTAGCGTAAGTTGAAAACTCATCGCTTTTGTTGAAAATGTAACTGTTTTATATAAAAGTCGTCTTTTTTGGAAGAAAATTCACGTTTACGATTCAAAATTAACGTTTCTGCTGAAAATTTATATTTTTTAGTTGAAAATTAAACTATTTGATTGAAAACTCTTCTTTTTTTAATAATTTCAACTGTTTTTTAAATGAATAAAATCGTTTTTGGTAGAAATATCAGTTATGCACAATTTTCCCAAGGAAAATAGATTTATGTGAGCTTGAAAACGAATAAACGTGACAAATAAATAGGTATCCGAAATTTTTATTTTATAAAAAATATTGTTTTTTCCCATTAAGAAATAAGATACAAGAAACAAGTAAAACTTTCCTGATAGCATTTTTTTCAAGTTTCAGTCCAACTATTTTTCGTCAAAAAGTTGAAATTTGAACTGGTTTTTTGAAATTTGACCTTTTTTGATCGAAAATTTAACTTCTTGATTGAATATTTCAGTTCTTTGTTAAAAATTAATTTTTTTGTCTTGACATTTATCTTATTGGTTGAATATTTAAGTATTTAATTTTTGAAAAATTAATCTTCTTGTTTAAAAATCAAGTTTTGGGTTGCAAATATTTGTTCTTTTTTTCTCATCCCAATTTTCTTTTGTCATAAAATCCTTTTCTTTGTGAATATTGATTATTTCTATTAAAAATTCATCTTTTTGTTCGAAAATGTAACCATATTGTTTAAAATTTGTGTTTTACTTCATTGAAAATTACTTTGTTAAAAAAAAATTGCAACTTTTCCATTTTTGGTTGAAAAGAAATATTTCTAATTAAAATTTGATTTTTTCTAGTTGAAAATTACACTATTTGGTTGAAAGTGCATCGTTTTTGGTTAAAAATGCAACTGCTTGGTTGTAAATAATTCTATTATTCATTGAGATTTCAACTATTCTGTTGAAAATTCGTATTTTTTGTTGATTTAAATTATTTAATAGATGATATATTTTTTTAAATTTTAAATTCAACAAATTTGTTGAAAATTAATTTATTCTGTTGAAAATATTTTCTTTTTTGTTAGAAAATTGAACTTTTTGGTAAAAAATGCGTCTATTTTTGGTTGAATTTAAGTAGTTGAACAGTCGTATTTTTTTTCTTCAATTCAATTTGTTGAAGATTTGTCCTTTGATAAAAAAATCATCTTTTATGGTGGAACTTTTTTTTTTTGTTGGTCGAAAACGAACCTTTTTATTGAAAATTTAACTTTCCGAATTGAAAATTCATCTGTCTTTCAAAAAAGCTAGTCTTTTTGGTTTGAAAATTCAACGGTTTTTGGTTGAATTTTAATCTTTTTTAAGTGGGAATTTAAAAATTGGGTTGAAAATGCCTCTTTTTAGATTGAAAATTCAAATACTTTGATGAAGTCGCCTGATAACCCGCAGATACCTCCGTCTTTATTGGAATTACTCGCATTTCCTGGACGTTTAGCCAGGGGAGAAGAAAACTGCAGAAAACCACTTTAATTATGTCAATTATGCTTAGAAGCTTTTCATCGTGTTCGTTTAGCTGACAGCTACTGAAGAAGCCTCTTCGAGTTTCAGGTTTTTTTATTTTTTTTTTTAGTAGGAACTAAATCTCCGTGGATTTACTTACGTTCCAAGAATACCTCCCTGTCATAGAAGTCGCTGGTTGTAAAACGAGCGTAAAACACCTAGCAGACGGCGCGAGTCGTTAGAAACTTTTCAAAATGAAAATTAAGTTCTGATCTTGGAAATGATGCCGTTTTATAAGTAGGTCAAAATTTTTATCGCCCTATTTTTGTTGATATCGAAAAAAGGAAATATTTTTTGATTGAAATATCAGCTGTTCCATTTTTTGTTTAGAATTCATCTTTTTTGGTTGAAAACGCAACTACTTTGTGGAGAGTTGAATTGATTTGTTAAAAATTCATTTTTATTTTAAAAATCACCTCTTGGGTCAAATATTTAACTATTTTATTGAAAACTCATCTTTTTTAGTTTGAAATTCAAATACCTAATTGAAAATTAAACAATTTTGTTAAAAATTCGTCTTTTTCGTTGAATTAAACTGGTTGAATTTTTTTCAATAATTTTTTTAACTGAATATTTGACTTTTCTGTTTTTTGATGAAAACTTATTTCTTTAGTTGAAAATTGAATTATCTGGTTGCACATTCATGTATCATTTCGACAAAATACATACATTTTTAACCAAATATTAAAAATTCTTAAACATTAAAAATTTCAACTATAAAGATTTATTTTCTACTAAAAAGACGAATAAAACAAAATATTTTCAACTCAATAGTATTTGTTGCTTTTTTAAAAACTTGTTAATGAATAATGGAATTTTTATACTAGAAAAATAAATTTTCCCCTCAAATGTAATAGATAAATTTTCATTTAACAGAATTATTTTTGAATTATTTAAAAAAAAAACGAATTTTCTACAAAACAGTTGAATTTTCAGTTTAAAAACTTCCTTTTTAGTTCAAAAATACGAATGTCAATTAAAAATTATGAATATTCAACCAAAAAAGTGAACTTTCAAGGAGTTTAACTTTCAACTAAGAAATTGAATTTTCAACCTAAAAAGATGCATTTTCAAGAAAACATATAATAGTTTATATTTTATAAAAAAAAGGGTTTAATTCGAAATAAGCAATTAGATTTAAAAAATGAAATTTTCAACAAAATACTGGATCGATAACTGAAATTAATTAATTTTCAATCAAATGGTTGCATTTTTAGTACAAAAAATTAATGTACCAAAAATAAAAATTTGTTTAAAAATTACATACATTCTCAACCAATGAGTTGAGTTTTCAACAAAATATTTAAATTTTCAGCTGAAAATTTGATTTTAAATAAAAAAATACGAATTTAAAAAAAAAATGAAGAACCAAATACGTAAATTTTCTACCGAATTGTTGAATTTTTAAGCCAAAAATACAAATTTCGTACAAAACAATTGAATTTCAACAAGAAATTTATATTGCAACCAATGACTCGAGTTTTTGACGAAATAATTAAATGTTTAGATAAAAAAGTTGATTTTCTATAAAAAAAGACGAATTTTCAAAAAATACATTTTTTGACGAAATCGTTTTTTCTACCGAATTGTGGAATTTTGAAGCCAAAAATACAATTTTTTCACAGAAAAATTTAATTTTCATCAAAAAAATTAATTTTCAACCGAAACAGATTAATTTTTAATCAGACAGTTGTATTTTTATCAGAAAAAAGGTGAAATTACAATATTTTTCATAGTTCTATAATTGTTATAAACAAACTAAAAATTCGATCGAAAAAAAACATCATTGCATTCGTCTTAGAAATATCTAGGTGATTTTTTTTTAAATAATTTGAAAAAAATAGGCTTATTTGTTAACAAGCGTAAATTTTCGTGGATGTAGATATGGATTTGAAACTTTTTAAATTAATTATTAACAAAATAAGATTTTCAATAATAATGCAATGGTGTTATTGGTTTTCCAATCGGACGCCTAATTTGTTTATAACAACCGCAGGACTATAAAAAATAATACAATTGTTTGAAAAATTGTTTAAAAATGCGCACCTTGATATTTGTAACACGAATCTGAAGGTGTTATTTTTTTATATGACTCTTTGTTTATAATTAATAACAAGAGTTCTAAATCCGTATCTGTGGCAAACTTCAATGTCATTTTTAGTATCTTTTTCAAAAAAAAAATTGATTATGTCATTTCAAATAAAAGGTATTATTTTTCATAAAAATTTGTTAAAGTTTACAAAAAAATATTGATTTTAATTAATTTTTTTACAATGGAATGTTTTTCTATGACTTCGAGCCAATTTTTGAAAAATGATCGAATTTGAATGATTGATGGCTTATTTTTTGAGAAAAGGATTCGCTACATTGTTTTCAATTTTGAAAGTAAATTTTTCTGTGTTTGAAATCGTTCAACCAGACCTTTGAAAAGAAAACGTTTTTCAAAGAAATGACTATATTTAAGAATTATTTTCTTATTTTCAAAATTTGAAACAGTAGAGTTTTTCAAAATCACTTATTAAAATCCAGTCATTAAAAAAACAAATTATTAGGAATCAAAAGTAAGAAAAAATTTTATTACAAAAAATAATATCAAACTATTTTTGGTTGAATGTTACTTCTTTTCAATAGAAAAATCCATCATTATATTTTTCGTTCAAAGTTTATCCCTTTTAGTTACAAATTCTGCTATTTGGTTGAAAATTTACTGATTTTATTAAAAATTCAACTTTTTGATTTGAAAATTTTTTTTTCTCGAGACTTTCACTTTTCACCTGTATAATTTATAATCCATGGAATTTTAAATTTTTTTCAATTCAACTGCTTAATTAAAAATTCTACTTTTTCGGTTGAAAATTCAACTTTTTTCTACAAAAATTTTCTTTCTGGCTTGAAGATCAAACCATTTGGTCAAAATGCAACTTTCTCGAAAATTCAATGACTCGGTTGAAACTTGAACCGCTTTTCGAAAAATTAGTTTTATCTGTTGAAAATTGAACTATTTTATTGCAAATTATTTTTTTGTAATTGAAAATTAATTTTCCTAAATGGAAATTTAAGTACTCCCTTTTTTGCTAAAAAATGATCGCTTTCAATTGAAAATTCATCTACTAAATTTTTCTTTGAGATTTCATATTTTTGGATTCAAAAATTTTGATTGAAAATTCTACTACTTTGTTAAAAATTTATTTTATTTCTGGACGATTGAACTATTTTGTTGAAAATTAATCTAAACGTTTAACTATTCCATTTTCGGTTGAAATATAATTATCTTCATTTGAAAACATTGAAAATTTAACTGCTTGGTTGAAATTCAAACTATTTTGTTAAAAATGAATTTTATCGGTTGAAAATGAAACTATTTTTTGAAGACTCGTTTCTTTTCGTTGAAATTTAATTTTTTTAACTGAAAATTTTACTATTCCATTTCTGATTGAAAATTAATTTTTTTCAGTCAAAAATTCAACTATTGAAATTTTTGTTGGAAATTCATCTTTTTGGATAGAAGTTCGTAGGAGATTTAACTATTTGTTCTAAAATTAAATTATTGTTTAAATTTAAATATTTGGTTGAAAATTCACATTTTCAATTTTAAAAAATCGTGCGTTTTGCTTGTAAATACAACAATTTTGTTGATTTTCTAATCATTCTTTTTTAGAAAATATTTCTTGCTTGAAAATTCAACTTTTTCGTTAAAATTTTGTCTTTTTGGTTTGAAAATTAATCTCCTTCGATGGAAATTGCATTTTTGTTTGTTCGTTAAAAAAGCAACTGTTTGATTGAAAATTAATCCGTTTTGGTTGGGGATTCAACAATTTCGATGAAGCTTAGTCTTTTTTGGTTGGCCTCAACTGCTTTGTTGAAAATTTGTCTTTTTTGATACACAAATTATTCCTCTTAGATTACAAATTCACAATTTTTTGTATAAAAGTTCCCGGTTGAAAATTCTACCGTTTTCTGAAAAATTAGTTTCTTTAGCTGGAAGCTGCAACTTTATGATCACTGTTAGGTCTAACTTGGTTTTTTTTTTTTTTTTTTTTAAATTCAACAATTTAATTAAAAAAGTATCTTCCCTTATTCAAAATTCAGTCTTTTGGGTCTAAAAATTAACTCTTTTTTAAGACATTCTACTTTCTAGCTCCAACACTCAACAGTGAAGTTTGAAATTATAATCCTAATCAACTAAAAGTATTACCCAACAAATAAAAATGACTAAATTAGTCATTAAAATTGTAAATAGAAAATCTCGTATGTCTTTAATCCGAGATAACATAATATGTTTTACTGGTTGCATTATAATCCGAGGATCGTAATCGTGGCTTCCGACTTTTTCCCTGAAGTTGGATTAGGATCCGCTATTAATTATGTAGCAACAAGTGTCAAGTGGTTAACACAGAACAATTCTTGATGAGAGATACTGAGCTTTGTCAGCATTCTAAAGAGTGTCTACACCTACACAACTACATTTCCACCTTTGTCTTCCTTATCAGGAGACAATGCATTCGTTCTGAGAAACTCTGAACAGGTGTCTACTCTGATTCCCTCACTTTTATTTGCTTTCTTTATTATTTGGCAGTAGGTCACTTCATAAGTGTCAACTATTAACCCACTGATGACAATAGGACGAAAATCTGAATAAAAAAACTATATCTTACGTAGATTTGACAATAAAAACGTATTTGGCACATCGTACCCTCAGTGGTCGGCACAACGTGCCCTCAGTGGTCGGCACGTCGTACCCCAACTGATCGGCACATCGTACCCTAACTGATCGGTACATCGTACCCAAAGTGGTCGACACTTTGCACCGAAAATCGAGAATTTAGACCCAATTTTCCCCTTTCCCCTATTTTTTAGAAGATTTCGATTTATTTTTTAAGAATCATAAACAGAAATTCAATAAATTAAAAAAATATTAAATTCAAACTTAAACGTTTCGAACACCAAATATATTAAGTAAAAATATTTCATTTTTGAAATAATATATAAATTTTGAACACAATACTTGAATTTTCGACCAAAAAGATCAATTTTGAACCAAGAAGATTAATTTTCTGCCAAAAAGACGAATTTTCAACCAAAAATAAGAATTTTCAATAAACTAGTTGAACTTGTAGCCAATCACTTGAATTTTTAACCATAAAACTAACAAAATAAAAATCTACAAACAGACAAACAGACAGACATACTAACACACATATTAACAGACAGACTAACAGACATACTAACAGACAGACATACATTTTGTAAAAACCTGTTTTTTGGGTTCAGGGGTTCTCATAAGGTGGACATTTGACAAAAACGGAGGGGGGGGGGTTCAAATTTTACACGAATATAAAATCTTCTCATTATAGAATGAGAATGTAAAACTAGTTAAATTCATCTAAAGGAGACGAATTTCCAACAAAATAGTTGATTTTTTAACCAAGCTGTTATTTTTCAAGCCATAAAGACGAGTTTTCCACACAAAAAATGTAATTTTAAACAAGAAATTTAATATTTTTTATATTTCAACCAAAAAATTTTTCATCCTTAATAAAAGCAGTTGAATTCGTCCAAAAAGACGAATTCTCAACCCGAAAATATGAATTTTAAACAAAAAACATAATTATGAATTTTCCCCATGAAGGTTAATTTTTAACCAAATATGTAAATTTTCTACCACAATAGTTGAATTTAAAATTCGAAAAAAAAAAAAACGAATTCTCAATAAAATAGTTGAATTTTCTAACAAAGAGGTAAATTTTCAACCCAATAGTTGATTTTTTTCCAAAATAGTTGAATTCTTAACAAAGCAGTTGAATATTCAACTGAAGAAATGAATTTTCAACGAAAAATTTAATAGTTCTGATATTTCAATCAAAATTTTTTTATCCTAAATAAAAACAGTTGAATTCATCCAAAAGCACGAATTTTCAACCTGAAAATATAAATTTTAAACAAAAAAGTTGATTATGAATTTGCATCCAAAGAGTTATTCCTAACTAAATATATATTTTCTTTACCATAATAGTTGAATTTAAAATTTAAAAAAAAAACAATGAATTTTTAATAAAATACGAGTAGTGTAATTTTTGAGCAATGAGGTAAATTTTCAACCAAATAGTTGAATTTTTTTACCAAAATAGTTGAATTTTCAACAAAACGATTGGATTTTCAACGAATAAAGTGAATTTTCAAATAAAATCGTAAATTTTCAAACAAAAAAGATCAATTTTTAATGAAAAATTTAATAATTTTGATATTTCAAGCAAATTTTTTTAATCCTAAATGAAAACAGTTAAATTTGTCAAAAAAGACGAGTTTTCATCCCGAAAATATGAATTTTAAACAAAAAGTTAATCATGAATTTTCAACCCAAAGGGCAATTTTCAACCAAATATATGAATTTTTAATAATTGTTTAATAATTTTCATTTATTATTCAAGAAAAAATTCTAAATCTTTTTAAATATTCTCCTAAAATGTATTCTTCAAAACAAAAAATTATTTAAAATTTTCTCAGCAAAATTAGGAAATTTTTTTTTAAAAACCTTTCAAGATCCTTGAAAAGCTTCAAAATTTTACTTCGAAATTTTTTATTTTTCGAAATCTGTTCCACTTTTAAATTAAATTTTGACCTTCTCAAAACTTTTAAATATCTCTTAAACTAACTGAAATTTTTTCCAAATTGTTAATTATTAAATTGTTATTAATGTATCAAAATTCAATAATTTCACTTACATATTGAAAATTTGTTAAATAAAAGAATTACATTTTAACGTTCAAAGTTTTAATTTAATACTCTGAAATATTAACGATTCAGGGCTTTCTATTTCTAATAATTTAGTTTAAAATTGTTTAGTTGTTAATATTTGATTTAAGATTGCTTATTTTAATGAAAAGTAAAATATTGCTAAATATTTAAAAAAATTTCAAATTAAATGGATTAAAAATGGAATACTCAAGATAGAAACAATACTTGAATATTATTTGGAATTGGACAAGAGCGCTTAATTTTTTATATCATTTTTAAATTAAGACTACAGGCAGTCTTTTTCACTCTTTTCATCTGAAAATTTAACTATTCGATTTTGGGTTGAAAATTGACCTTTTTTAGTTCAAAATTTAACTATTTATTGGAAAATTGCTTTTTTTAGTTGTAAATTCAACTTTTTCGTTAATACCATGGGTATTTTACCAGGGATCTGATTAGGTGTGTTAAGCTGGCACAACACTATTGTCATTATTTCAATATCACTATTTAGGGCTCATTTAAGGCTAATTTAATTCCCTATTGCAGAATTTAATGCTCAACATTTTTTATAAAAAAAAGCTGATTGCGCTAGCCCAACGTTAAGCTAGCACCACCATATCCGTAAAAGTCGTTAAAAAAAATTAACACATTTTTGATAATGCCATAATTCAAGGTTCATTTAAGGCTCTTGAAGTATCAAAGACCGGAAATCGTCAGATTTTTTTTTCTATTTTTTATTTTGAAAAACGCAATGTGTTGTGCCAGCTTAACGTTATGAAAAATACCACAACCATTGGATGAAACTAAATTTCACCCCATACGTAATTTAAGGCTCATTCAAGGCTCTCGAAATACCATCAGCAAAGTTTAAAAAAATTGTTTAAACAAACATTGTTTAAACAATTTCTCCAAAATTCAATTCTACCAACTCCTGTTCCCTACCACAATTTCAGGCTCATTTAGGGCTCTCCAAATATCGAGAAACGAAATTCCTCAGATTTTTTGTTTTTTTAAAAAACGTACTGTGTTGTGCCAGCTTAACGTTATGAAAAATACCACAACCAGTGAATAAAACTTAATTTTATCCCCGACATAATTTAAGGCTCATTTAAGGCTCCCGAAATACCATGAGCAAAGTTTAAAAAAATTGTTCAAACAAACATTGTTTAAACAATTTCTCCAAAATTTGATTCTACCAACTCGTGTTCCCTACCACAATTTCAGGCTGATTTAGGGCTCTCCGAATATCGAGAAACGAAATTCCTCAGATTTTGTTTTTTTGTTGTTTTTTTTTTTTT
>CAKNXH010085880.1:0-10747 GCA_932178445.1 Andricus quercusramuli | reverse complement strand
TAAAATAAAAAAATAAAAAACTTCAAAGAGTTTTCAACATCAATTGACGCCTCCATTCCATATCGCTTTATGTCGTGTTTAGGCGGTGTACATCGCGTTTGATCGCTGTACAGCTCCATATCCTGTGTTTATTAATAGGACCTCCAGTACAGCGATTAAACGCAATAGAGTACACCACCTAAACGCGACGTGGAGCGGCTCACCGCCTAAACGCGACATGATGCGGTACGCCGCCTAAACTCGACGTGGAGCGGCTCACCGCCTGAACGCGACGTGGAGCGGTACACCGACTAAGCGTCACGTAGAGCGGTACACCGCCCGAACGCGACATGGTGCGGTACGCCGCCTAAACGCGACGTGGAGCGGCTCACCGCCTAAACGCGACGTGAAGCGGCTCACCATCTAAACGCGACGTGGAGCGGCTCACCGCCTGAACGCTACGTGGAGCGGCTCACTTCCTAAACGCAACGTGGAGCGGTACACCGCCTAAACGCGACCTGGAGCGGCATGGAATGGAAGCGTCCTAATTTTAAAAAATGGTTAAAGAAATCTTTTCTTTCATCCTCAAAATTGGTTTTGAGAGACATAATGAATTTTTTTTCGTACCTCTAATTTGAGAGAGCATTTTGGAAAAAGCACGACGAATCCGATCGTCGGAAACTTTTAAAGGTTTTTCTTCTTGATCGAGAGGAATCTCAGCTTTTCGGTTCCCAGATGCGGATTTTGATTGTCCAAAAATTCTCCTGGGACCAACATCTTTGTCCATAAGTTTCAACATTCTTCCGAGGGAGTTTGTTTTTTCCTTTCGAGATGGCTTTTCGCAAGGGTAGGAAACTCTTCTCGTTTCCTGTTCATCAAATATATATTTTTGTAAATAATAAACGAAAATAAATAAATAATTAAATATCTCTTCACTTTCTTTTCGAATCATTTCCACTTACAATTTTGTCTAACTTTTTAAATAAATTTATCACAAATTTTTTTAAAACCTAATCTTTGCTTTATAAAATGGAACTTATCCAAAAAGGATTCAAAATGAGATAATTTTATATTACACATATTGAATATAAGAAATTTTTGTTAGGTTTGCAGGATTTTACAGAATTTTAGGAATACTGAATTTTTAAAAAGATGTTCAAAAGCTTAAGGAGTTTTGAAAAGACTCGAAAATAATTTGAATCATGAGAAGTTCTCCCAAAATTTAAATCAAAATGTAGATTTTTGAAAATTTTGAAAAAAATAAGAAGTGTTTTAAAAATCTGGAACCATTTCAACAAAATAAAAAAAATTCCTGAAATTCCTCGTAAAATTTAAATAATTATTTTTTATTTTGAAAAATTAATTATAGGAGAAGATTCAACAATTTTTTAGAATGTTCTCAAAAGAATCTAGAAGATTTCAAGATATTTTTTTAGTTCTGCAGGATTTTACCAAATTTAAGGAATACTGCATTCTTTCAAAAGAATTTTTTCTTTGTTTAAAAATTTTTGAAAAGACTTTAAAATAATTTGAACCTTCAGAAGATTTCAAACAATTTTAAACACAATGTGGATTTTTGAAGATTGGGAAATGAAAATTCAGAAGAATCTACTGGTAAAATTTAAATAATTATTTTTTCTTTTGAAAAATTAATCGTAAGAATAGATTTAAAAATTTTCAAATTTGAGGGAAAAGAACCTAGAAGATTTGAAGACATTTTTTTAGTTTTGCAGGATTTTAAAAAATTTAAGGAATACTGCATTTTTTCAAAAGAATTTTTCCTTTGTTTAAAAAGTTTTGAAAAGACATGAAAATAATTTGAATCTTTAGAAAATTTCAAACAATTTAGAACAAAATTTGGATTTTTTGAAGATTTTGAACAAAATGAAAAAATATTTTTAAAAAATGGAATCGTTTAAACAAGTTGAACATTTTTTCCTGAGATTCTTCGTAAAATTTAAATAATTATTTTAATTTTTAAAAACTAATTGTAGGAGAAGATTCAAACAATTTTTAAAATTTTCTGAAAAAAATCTAGAAGATTTTAAGATATTTGTTTAGTTTTGCAGGATTTTATCAAATTCAAGGAATACTGATTTTTTAAAACAGATATTTAGAAGTTTTACAAGTTTTAAAAAGATTTAAAAATAATTTAAATCTTCAGAAGATTAAAAATTTTTTTAAACAAATTGTGGATTTTTCAAGATTTGGAAAAGAAAATTCAGAAGAATCTTAAGAAGTTTGAAAGGTTTAAACAAAATAATAATAATAATTCAAAATTGAGAGAAAAGAACCTAGAAGATTTTAGGACAATTTTTTTTAGTTTTTCAGGATTATACAAAATTTTGGGAATACTGAATTTTTTCGTAAGATTTTTAGAAGGTTTGAAAAGACTAGAAAATTATTTAAATCTCGAGAAGATTTCAAAAAATTTTAAACAAAATGTAGATTTTTGAAGATTTCAAAAAAAAATTAAAAGTATTTTCAAAATTATGGAAGGTTTTAATATAATAAAAACATTTTCCTAGGATTCCTCGTAAAATTTTAATTATTATTTTTTATTTTGAGAAATTAATTATAAAAGAAAATTAAAGCCAATGTTTAAAATTTTCTAAAAAGAATCTAAAAGATTTGAAGACAAATTTTTTTAGTTTTGCAAGACCTTACAAAATTTTAGGAATACTGAATTTTTTCAATAGATATTCAGAGGTTTTAGAAGATTTGAAAAGTTTCGAAAATAATTCAAATCGTGAGAAAATTTCAACAAATTTAAAACAAAATGTAGATTTTGCAATATGTATTTGGAAAAGATTTAGCTTTTTTAAAACAATTTTGAAAGGTTTCCACAGAAAGAGAACATTTTTTCAGTATTACTAGTGAAATTTAAACAAAAATTTTTTATTTTGAAAAGGAGAAATCTAAAAAAAAATAAAAATTGGCAAAAAAGTACCCAGAAGATTTGAAAAAAAATTTTTAGTTTTGCAGGATTTTACAAAATTTTGAAAATACTGATTTTTTTTCAAAAGATATTTAGATTATTTTATATTTAGATATTTTGAAAAGTCTTGAAAATAATTTAAATCTGGAAAAGATTTCAAGAAATTTAAAACAAAATTTAGATTTTGGAATATTTGAAAAAGAAAACTTAGAAGTATTCCAAGAATTTTGAAAGATTTCTACAGAAAACATATTTGCCTGAGATTCCTGGTAAAATTTGAATCATAATTTTTCATTTTGAGAAAGAGAAGATTTAAAAAAATTTTCAAAATTGTCAGAAAAAAAGTTAGAAGATTATAACACTATTTTTTTAGTTCTGCTGGAGTTCACAACATTTCAGGAATACTTAAAAAGATATTTAGAAGTTTCAGGAGTTTTAAAAAGACTCGAAAATAATTTAAATTTTTAGAAGATTTCAAAAAATTTTTAACAAAATGTAGATTTTTTAAAATTTGGAAAAGAAAATTTAGAAGTATTTGATGAATTTGGAAAGGGTTTAACAGAATAAAAACATTTTCCTGAGATACCTGCAAAAATTTGAATAATTATTTTTTATTTTGAAAAATTAATTGTAGAAAAAATATTTTAAAAAGTTATCAAAATTGTCAGAAAAGAATCTAGAAGATTTCAAGATAATTTTTTTAGTATTCTAGGATTTTACAAGATTTTTGGAATATTAAATTTCTTTAAAACATATTGAGAAGTTTTGAAAAGACTCGAAATTAATTTAAATCTAAAGTAGATTTAAAAAAACTAAAAAATGTAGATTTTTCAAAATTTCGAGAAAAAAAATTTAGAAGTATTTTAAGAATTTGGAAAGGTTTTAAAAAATTTTAATAATTATTTTTTATTCTGAAAAATTACTTGAAAGAGAAGATTTAAATAAATTTTCAAAATTGTCAGAGATAAATTTTCAAACCAAAAAGACAAATTTTTAACCAAATTAGTTGAATTGTTAAAAAAAATTTCAATCTTGAAACAAAAAAAATGTTAACTACATTTTTGAATTTTCAAGTGAAAGACAAATTTTTTACAAAATACTCCAATACTTTCCTTCCCCTTCTCACCCTACTCTCTCTCCTTCCTCCTCTACAACTGTACTTCCCCTCCCACACTTCAACCTTCATTTCCCCTCCCTTCCCTAATTTTTTCCTCCTCTACTTCCCCCTTAGCTCAATTCCCCAGCTAACACTCCCCTTCTCCTACTTCGCTTTCCCAGCAATCACTACATCTCCCCTACTCATCCTGATTTCTATTTCCTTAACTTTCCCCCACTTCACCCACTTTCTCATTCTCATTTCCCCTCACTTTATATACTTCCACATCCCTTATTTTCCATCACTTCCTCTAATCCACTTCGTCTTATTTCTTCTCACTTTCCCTACTTCCCCTACTACACCTACATTCATTCCTCTACTATCCCTACACTCACTTCCTCTACTCCCCCTACTTCCGCTACATTCAATTTCCCTAATTTCCAACCCCTTACTTCCCCTTCTTTCCCTACTTTTCCTTCTCTCATGCTCCTCACTTCCTACAATTCTCCTCCTCTAATGCCCCTACTTCTTCTTCCCTCATTTAAACTTACTGCCCCTACTCTGACTCCCCTCTTTACTTTTTTAATTTATTTTTTACCCTCATTTACTTTTACTTCTCTTATGCTCCTCACTTCCCAAACTTCTACTCCTCTAATGCCCCTACTTCTCCTTCCCTCATTCAACCTTACTGAACCCTCCTCTGACTCCCCTCATTTCCACTACTTTCCCTTACCTCATTTCCTCTCACTTCCCTTACTCCCTTGTTCCATTTTCCCTTGCTTACTCTCTCCTGATTTCCCGTTATTTCCCCTCCCCTTTCTTTCCACACTTCCCCTCCCCCTTCTTGCCCTACTTCTCCTCTCCTCATTTCCCCTCACTTCCCCTATTTGTAAAAAAGTACGACGGATAGACGTAAAAAGAGGAATTCTTCAAAAGAGGGGAAAAGAGGGGAATGTGGGGAAAAGTATACAGTGAGGTGGTCCGAAATTTTGTTTTGATTTTTCGTGCATGTCGACCGAAAATTTGCTCAAATACACAAGAGAAAATTTTTGTTGGGAAAAATAATATTTAGGGGTTCCGAAAAAATATGGTTCCAAAAAAAAAACCATAAGTGAAATATTGGGTTTAAAGAGTTTTTTGTGTTAATTATCATTTACATTATATTACTTAATATTATTAATTATTATAATAATAATTATCAGTAAGAACAAGTATTTTATGGATTATAAATAGTTTGCGGAATCTCTAAATATTGACGCCTCCATTCCATACCGCTCCATGTTGTGTTTAGGCGGTGTACCGCGCCACTTCGCGTTTAGGCGGTGTACAGCTCTCTGTCGCGTTGGATCCACAGCTCCATGTCTTGTGTATAAGAATATAGACTTAAGCTATACAGCGATTCAACGCGATGGTGTGCTGTACACCGCCTAATCGAGACATTGCGCGGTACACCGCCTAATCGAGATGGTGTACTTTATACCGCCTAATAGAGACGTTGTGCTGTACACCGCCTAATCGAGACATTGCGCGGTACACCGCCCAAACGAGAAATTGCGTAGTACACCGCCTAAACGAAATGTTTCTCTGTACACCGCCTAATCGAGACGATGTGCTGTACACCGCCCAAACGAGAAGTTGCGCAGTACACCGCCTAAACGAAATGTTTCTCGGTACACCGCCTAATCTAGACGTTGCGCGGTACCCCGCCCAAAAGCGACGTGGAGTGGTATTCAAAGGAGGTGTTGATATCATTTGTTTAAAAAATTTATCGAATAAAAATAAAATATTTTCAAGCTGTTAAATTTTAAATAAATAATAAATATTTCAGTCTTTACATACACCTTCTTCCTGTGAAGCGAGTTCGAATTCATTTCTTTCGAAATTCGAAGACTTTAATTTCAGCATTTTCCCCATTCTATCAATTGTCATGCTTTTGAAATTTCTTGCATCCCTCTCGTCTTTTGTTTTTCTTGGAATTTCACTCGACTCAACTTGCACTTTATTGGGGATCGATTCCTTTTCTTTCGAATTATCTTTCGTATGACGTAATCCAGGAAAAAATGCAGCGAGTCTGCTCGCTAGAACCAATTTATATTTATTTTTTATTTTTATTATTTATTAATTTAATTTATTTTTTTTCTTATTTATTATTTTTTATATTTTTTTTATTTTTATTATTTTTAAAAAATTTACGAATGGGACTGCTGAAAAATGTCGAAAAATAAAATTCTCGAGACATTTTCTATTTTCTATTTTTCTATTCACGAAAAAGAAAATATTTGAAATAGGAAATTCTAGTAATTAGAAAATTTCCGAAATTTTAAAATTCCCGGCAATTTATAATATTACCGAATTTGAAAAATTTGCAAAATTGCAAAATTCCTAAATATAAATAATTTTTCAGATTCGGGAATTTCTCTATCTCGAAAGTTGTGTAGCGTCAATTATTTTATAAAATGTTGAAAAATTATAATTAAAAAAATAATGAAATTGAATGTAAATAAAATAATAAATATTCTCGATAAAAATAGAAATAAATTTATTCAATATTTATTAATAATAAATTTTATTAATCGGGAATTTTCAATTTTTGGCAATTTTCAGCTATTTCCAATATGTATCTCATTTTTAGGAAATTCCCAAAATAAGAAAATTTCTCCTTAAAAAATAAATGATTGTTTAATATTGGGAAATAATTCTGTTCTTAGCATTTTGCTACCACACTATAATTTCTAAATGTTCTTACATTTTCAAAGAAATAAGAAAAATTAAATTATGGGAAAAACTTATTTGGAAGAATTCGAAAAAAATTTAGAAGCTTTTTACTGATTTAAAAATTTTTTTAAAAGATTTCCGGAAAAATTTTGAATGTTTTAGGTTTAATTTTGAAAGAAAAATTTTTAGTTTAGAAGATTTCAAAAGTTGTGCAAAAAATGTTTCAGGACTAAAAAAAAAATTTAGGTAAACACAATTTTGCGGGGCGTCAAGAGGATGAAAAAAATTATCTTAAGATCATCGGAAAATTTAAAATTAGTTTTTTCTTAGTGAATTCTAAGAGCAAATTAAAAAAGATTATTCAACGCTAAAAATTATTTTTTACAATTTTGAAAAAATTCTGTAGGTTCCTAGGAAAAATCAAAATGATTTTTTATTTTCAAAAATTAATTTTAAGAGGATACATAAAAAGATTTCAAAACATTTTAAAACATTTCTAAAATTTTCAAAGAAGAATCTGAAAGATTTCAGGATTTTTGTTTAATTTTGCAGAATTTAGTGAAAAAATTGATTAATTTAAAAATATTTTTTTTTTAATTTTGCAGAATTTAAAAAAGAATTTAGTGGAAAATTTGATTAATTTGAAAATATTAAAAGGTTTAACAATTTTGAACAAATTGAAAAAAGAATTTTCTTACGATTTATGGAAAAATTGTGTATGATTTTTAATTTTGAAAACAAAACTTTAAGAGAAATCGAAAAAGATTTCAAAACACTTCAAACGATTTTTTTGAATTTCGAAAAAGAATATAAGATTTTTGAGTGAAATTTTTAATTTGACAAGATTGAACATTTTAAAAAAATCGAGTAAATTCAAGAAATATTCAAAAGATTTGAAGAGATTAAAAAAAAATTTCAGCTGTGAAAGATTTTGAAGAATGCAGATTTTTTTCAAAATTTGCAACCAAAACTTTGAATGTTTCTAAAGAATTTAAAGATGTTTCAAGAGAATAAGCAAATTTTCTTAAAATTTCTAGGAAAATTTGGAAGATTTTAAGGCATTTTTTTACATTTTGAATGATTTTCCAAAATTTGAAGAAAAATTCGAGTCAGCTAAAAATATTTTAAAGAATTTAAGTAGTTTTGAATAGATGAAAAATATTTTAAAAAATGGAAGAATTTCTGAAAGTTTGTTTCAAATATTTTTTATTTCTTCCAAACTTCTAAAAAGTCCTAAAAATCGCTTAAAAAGGCTACAATTCTTCCTATTATTTTTTTAAATACTCTAAAATATTTTTTTGATGTTCTAGATTCATTTTTGACCTTCGGGAAATTTATTAATCAGGCGTTTTTAATTGTCGACAATTTTTTTAAATTTCCGGAAATTGAAATTTTCCGAATTTCATAATTCCCGACTGTAAAGAAATTTATTAATAAAGTAACAAAATTTAAATAAAGAATGAAAAAAAAATTAAAAAATTACAGATGTTGAAAATTCTCGATAATAGATAATTCCCGAAATAAAATAGGCGCCATTAAAAAATATTCAGCACTATAAAATTGTTAACACAGACAAATTTCCGAATTGTAGAATTCCCGAGTGTAAACAATTTTTTAGTTTTTGAAATAAAAAAATTTCCCTGTTTCGAAAATTTTACAGTGTGGAACATTTTATAATTTCGGCAATTTTTTCAAAAGAATTTTTTTATTGGGAATTTACAAATTCAAATTTTTGGGAATTCAAATGTCGGGAATTTTCTTTGTCGGGATTTTTGAATTGTCGGAAATTTTGTGATACTTTGAATATTTTATTTTCCCGAAAAATGAAATTCCCGACACTGTACAATTTTCGAATTGGGAAATTCTTGGATAATAAAATTCCAGAAATTTTTAAATTGCCGAAACATGAAAATCCCGAATTAAAAAAATTACCGGAATAAGAAAATTCCCGAACAGTTTATAATATTACCAAATCAGAAAATTTCCGAATTAGGAAATATCCGAACTAAAAATTTCACGAATTATAAAATTCCCGGATTGAAAAATTAAAAAAATGGTTTTTTAGTGAATATTATTTATTTATTGAAAATGCAATAATGAAATATTTTTTTCTTCAGTTAAGAGTTTTTAAAAATTATTGTTTGAAATTAAAGTAACAAAAATGGTATACATTTTCCAAACAAAATTTGCAGGATTCAATTCAGTACCGATTTATCTTGAAGTTTCTTTCATTTTTGTTCCAAATTAACAATTCGATTTTTGAGAGCACTATTTGTAATTTTTCAAAATACTAAACACATTTTCAAAAAAAAAAACTTTCATACAGAAATATATTTTTTTTTCAACTGTTGTTATTTTAAATTCAAACAAAAATTTCGAAACCATCAAACAAAAAAAAAATTTGTGGTTAAAAATATTTGATTATTTTATTTTTCTTAAATAAATCATGTTTAAGAAAAAAAATTTGGTTGTTTGAATTCGGGAATTTTCCAGTTTGGATATTTTATAATTGGGTTATTTTCTGACGGGAATTTTCCAATTCGGGATTTTTATATTGCGTCAATTTTATAATTTCCAAACATTTATTCAAAAATTTTTAGATCAGTCAATTTCCTTGTGTCGGAAATTTTCCATTCCTATCGGGAATTTTACGATTAAAAAAAATTAAAATTTTTGGTAATTTCCAGCTATTTCGAATATTTGATTTTGAAGAAATTCCCGAAATAAAAAAATTACCGGCAATTTAGAATTCCCGAATTGGAAAATTAGGAATTTTTTTCCAATTTCATATCCGTTAAGAAATTTCAAATTGTCCGTAATTTCTAGCAGCTTCGAATACTTTATTTCTAGAAAATTTCAAAAATTAGAAAATTCCCGAAAATTTGAAATTTCTCAATTGAAAAATTCCGTGACATTATAAAATATCCAAAACCATAAAATTGCCGAAGCTGTAAATTCCCGAAAAGAAAATTTTCAAAGTAGAAAATTCCCGAAATTATGAAGTTTTCAAAAAATAAAAATCCGGGATTTAAAAATTTCCGAATAATGACATTCTCGAGCAGGTTATACTATAATTGAATAAAAAAATTTCCAAACAATCAAATTCCCGAGTTTATAATATTACCGAATTTAAAAATTCACGAATAGTGAAATTCACGACACTAGAAAATTTATGAATTTCAAGAATTAAAAAAATTTTCTCTCAAATAATATTTTTTATTTATTTAAAATATAATAATGAAATATTTTACTTAATTGTTTAAATTCAAGATTTTCACATCGTTGAATATTTTATAATTTGGCAATTTTAGGTCGGGAATTTTCTATTTCGAATATTTTATTTGTTGGAAATTTAATTTTTTGGATTTTTCAGACGTCCCTGTTTCCATTCGCGAATTTCCCAGCGCCAACCAAACAAATTTGGTAATATTTATATAATTTATATTATTAATGATCAAAAACCTGTTTGTAATTTTTTCGGAAATATTATAATTTTGGGAAATTTTTTATTTTCAATATTTTCTTTTTCAGGAGTTGTCATTTGTAAAAAAAAATCTTTAAATTATTTAAATGAACAAAACTTTTAAATTAATATATGATGTTAATGTTTTTTGTGAAAAAAACCTCTCTAGCTCCGCTGGGATTCGAACACCAGGTCTTCCAGATTTTCGGTCTGATGCTTCAACCAACTAAGCTACGGAGAGACGAGTAGATTTTTTTCACAACTCCTACAAGTTGAATGTCGACGTAATTCAATGTACTTGCAAGATTAATTTTCAATCATTCCAACATGAGAGTGATTTTTATTAATTAATATTATGGTTCTTGAGCATCGAAATAGTAGTCAATATGATGTTGATGTTTTTTTTTATACTTGGTCTAAAATCAATATTTTTTGAATATTGACTATTAATTTTATAAGTTGTAAAAAGAATCTCTCTAGCTCCGCTGGGATTCGAACACCAGGTCTTACAGATTTCCAGTCTGATGCCTTAACCAACTACGCTACGGAGAGAAGA
>CAKNXH010085879.1:0-11023 GCA_932178445.1 Andricus quercusramuli | reverse complement strand
TAAAATAAAAAAATAAAAAACTTCAAAGAGTTTTCAACATCAATTGAAGCCTCCATTCCATATCGCTTTATATCGTGTTTAGGCGGTGTACATCGCGTTTGATCGCTGTACAGCTCCATATCCTGTGTTTATTAATAGGACCTCCAGTACAGCGATTAAACGCAATAGAGTACACCACCTAAACGCGACGTGGAGCGGCTCACCGCCTAAACGCAACATGATGCGGTACGCCGCCTAAACTCGACGTGGAGCGGCTCACCGCCTGAACGCGACGTGGAGCGGTACACCGACTAAGCGTCACGTAGAGCGGTACACCGCCCGAACGCGACATGGTGCGGTACGCCGCCTAAACGCGACGTGGAGCGGCTCACCGCCTAAACGCGACGTGAAGCGGCTCACCATCTAAACGCGACGTGGAGCGGCTCACCGCCTGAACGCTACGTGGAGCGGCTCAGTTCCTAAACGCAACGTGGAGCGGTACACCGCCTAAACGCGACCTGGAGCGGCATGGAATGGAAGCGTCCTAATTTTAAAAAATGGTTAAAGAAATCTTTTCTTTCATCCTCAAAATTGGTTTTGAGAGACATAATGAATTTTTTTTCGTACCTCTAATTTGAGAGAGCATTTTGGAAAAAGCACGACGAATCCGATCGTCGGAAACTTTTAAAGGTTTTTCTTCTTGATCGAGAGGAATCTCAGCTTTTCGGTTCCCAGATGCGGATTTTGATTGTCCAAAAATTCTCCTGGGACCAACATCTTTGTCCATAAGTTTCAACATTCTTCCGAGGGAGTTTGTTTTTTCCTTTCGAGATGGCTTTTCGCAAGGGTAGGAAACTCTTCTCGTTTCCTGTTCATCAAATATATATTTTTGTAAATAATAAACGAAAATAAATAAATAATTAAATATCTCTTCACTTTCTTTTCGAATCATTTCCACTTACAATTTTGTCTAACTTTTTAAATAAATTTATCACAAATTTTTTTAAAACCTAATCTTTGCTTTATAAAATGGAACTTATCCAAAAAGGATTCAAAATGAGATAATTTTATATTACACATATTGAATATAAGAAATTTTTGTTAGGTTTGCAGGATTTTACAGAATTTTAGGAATACTGAATTTTTAAAAAGATGTTCAAAAGCTTAAGGAGTTTTGAAAAGACTCGAAAATAATTTGAATCATGAGAAGTTCTCCCAAAATTTAAATCAAAATGTAGATTTTTGAAAATTTTGAAAAAAATAAGAAGTGTTTTAAAAATCTGGAACCATTTCAACAAAATAAAAAAAATTCCTGAAATTCCTCGTAAAATTTAAATAATTATTTTTTATTTTGAAAAATTAATTATAGGAGAAGATTCAACAATTTTTTAGAATGTTCTCAAAAGAATCTAGAAGATTTCAAGATATTTTTTTAGTTCTGCAGGATTTTACCAAATTTAAGGAATACTGCATTCTTTCAAAAGAATTTTTTCTTTGTTTAAAAATTTTTGAAAAGACTTTAAAATAATTTGAACCTTCAGAAGATTTCAAACAATTTTAAACACAATGTGGATTTTTGAAGATTGGGAAATGAAAATTCAGAAGAATCTACTGGTAAAATTTAAATAATTATTTTTTCTTTTGAAAAATTAATCGTAAGAATAGATTTAAAAATTTTCAAATTTGAGGGAAAAGAACCTAGAAGATTTGAAGACATTTTTTTAGTTTTGCAGGATTTTAAAAAATTTAAGGAATACTGCATTTTTTCAAAAGAATTTTTCCTTTGTTTAAAAAGTTTTGAAAAGACATGAAAATAATTTGAATCTTTAGAAAATTTCAAACAATTTAGAACAAAATTTGGATTTTTTGAAGATTTTGAACAAAATGAAAAAATATTTTTAAAAAATGGAATCGTTTAAACAAGTTGAACATTTTTTCCTGAGATTCTTCGTAAAATTTAAATAATTATTTTAATTTTTAAAAACTAATTGTAGGAGAAGATTCAAACAATTTTTAAAATTTTCTGAAAAAAATCCAGAAGATTTTAAGATATTTGTTTAGTTTTGCAGGATTTTATCAAATTCAAGGAATACTGATTTTTTAAAACAGATATTTAGAAGTTTTACAAGTTTTAAAAAGATTTAAAAATAATTTAAATCTTCAGAAGATTAAAAATTTTTTTAAACAAATTGTGGATTTTTCAAGATTTGGAAAAGAAAATTCAGAAGAATCTTAAGAAGTTTGAAAGGTTTAAACAAAATAATAATAATAATTCAAAATTGAGAGAAAAGAACCTAGAAGATTTTAGGACAATTTTTTTTAGTTTTTCAGGATTATACAAAATTTTGGGAATACTGAATTTTTTCGTAAGATTTTTAGAAGGTTTGAAAAGACTAGAAAATTATTTAAATCTCGAGAAGATTTCAAAAAATTTTAAACAAAATGTAGATTTTTGAAGATTTCAAAAAAAAATTAAAAGTATTTTCAAAATTATGGAAGGTTTTAATATAATAAAAACATTTTCCTAGGATTCCTCGTAAAATTTTAATTATTATTTTTTATTTTGAGAAATTAATTATAAAAGAAAATTAAAGCCAATGTTTAAAATTTTCTAAAAAGAATCTAAAAGATTTGAAGACAAATTTTTTTAGTTTTGCAAGACCTTACAAAATTTTAGGAATACTGAATTTTTTCAATAGATATTCAGAGGTTTTAGAAGATTTGAAAAGTTTCGAAAATAATTCAAATCGTGAGAAAATTTCAACAAATTTAAAACAAAATGTAGATTTTGCAATATGTATTTGGAAAAGATTTAGCTTTTTTAAAACAATTTTGAAAGGTTTCCACAGAAAGAGAACATTTTTTCAGTATTACTAGTGAAATTTAAACAAAAATTTTTTATTTTGAAAAGGAGAAGATCTAAAAAAAAATAAAAATTGGCAAAAAAGTACCCAGAAGATTTGAAAAAAAATTTTTAGTTTTGCAGGATTTTACAAAATTTTGAAAATACTGATTTTTTTTCAAAAGATATTTAGATTATTTTATATTTAGATATTTTGAAAAGTCTTGAAAATAATTTAAATCTGGAAAAGATTTCAAGAAATTTAAAACAAAATTTAGATTTTGGAATATTTGAAAAAGAAAACTTAGAAGTATTCCAAGAATTTTGAAAGATTTCTACAGAAAACATATTTGCCTGAGATTCCTGGTAAAATTTGAATCATAATTTTTCATTTTGAGAAAGAGAAGATTTAAAAAAATTTTCAAAATTGTCAGAAAAAAAGTTAGAAGATTATAACACTATTTTTTTAGTTCTGCTGGAGTTCACAACATTTCAGGAATACTTAAAAAGATATTTAGAAGTTTCAGGAGTTTTAAAAAGACTCGAAAATAATTTAAATTTTTAGAAGATTTCAAAAAATTTTTAACAAAATGTAGATTTTTTAAAATTTGGAAAAGAAAATTTAGAAGTATTTGATGAATTTGGAAAGGGTTTAACAGAATAAAAACATTTTCCTGAGATACCTGCAAAAATTTGAATAATTATTTTTTATTTTGAAAAATTAATTGTAGAAAAAATATTTTAAAAAGTTATCAAAATTGTCAGAAAAGAATCTAGAAGATTTCAAGATAATTTTTTTAGTATTCTAGGATTTTACAAGATTTTTGGAATATTAAATTTCTTTAAAACATATTGAGAAGTTTTGAAAAGACTCGAAATTAATTTAAATCTAAAGTAGATTTAAAAAAACTAAAAAATGTAGATTTTTCAAAATTTCGAGAAAAAAAATTTAGAAGTATTTTAAGAATTTGGAAAGGTTTTAAAAAATTTTAATAATTATTTTTTATTCTGAAAAATTACTTGAAAGAGAAGATTTAAATAAATTTTCAAAATTGTCAGAGATAAATTTTCAAACCAAAAAGACAAATTTTTAACCAAATTAGTTGAATTGTTAAAAAAAATTTCAATCTTGAAACAAAAAAAATGTTAACTACATTTTTGAATTTTCAAGTGAAAGACAAATTTTTTACAAAATACTCCAATACTTTCCTTCCCCTTCTCACCCTACTCTCTCTCCTTCCTCCTCTACAACTGTACTTCCCCTCCCACACTTCAACCTTCATTTCCCCTCCCTTCCCTAATTTTTTCCTCCTCTACTTCCCCCTTAGCTCAATTCCCCAGCTAACACTCCCCTTCTCCTACTTCGCTTTCCCAGCAATCACTACATCTCCCCTACTCATCCTGATTTCTATTTCCTTAACTTTCCCCCACTTCACCCACTTTCTCATTCTCATTTCCCCTCACTTTATATACTTCCACATCCCTTATTTTCCATCACTTCCTCTAATCCACTTCGTCTTATTTCTTCTCACTTTCCCTACTTCCCCTACTACACCTACATTCATTCCTCTACTATCCCTACACTCACTTCCTCTACTCCCCCTACTTCCGCTACATTCAATTTCCCTAATTTCCAACCCCTTACTTCCCCTTCTTTCCCTACTTTTCCTTCTCTCATGCTCCTCACTTCCTACAATTCTCCTCGTCTAATGCCCCTACTTCTTCTTCCCTCATTCAACCTTACTGCCCCTACTCTGACTCCCCTCTTTACTTTTTTAATTTATTTTTTACCCTCATTTACTTTTACTTCTCTTATGCTCCTCACTTCCCAAACTTCTACTCCTCTAATGCCCCTACTTCTCCTTCCCTCATTCAACCTTACTGAACCCTCCTCTGACTCCCCTCATTTCCACTACTTTCCCTTACCTCATTTCCTCTCACTTCCCTTACTCCCTTGTTCCATTTTCCCTTGCTTACTCTCTCCTGATTTCCCGTTATTTCCCCTCCCCTTTCTTTCCCCACTCCCCCCTTCTTTCCCTACCCCCCCTTATTTCCCATCACTTCCCCTATTTAGAAGAAAGTATGACGGATAGACGTAAAAAGAGGAATTCTTCAAAAGAGGGGAAAAGAGGGGAATATGGGGAAAAGTGTACAGTACTACTTGCCACTGATGATAGGATATTTATATAAATTGTTTAAATAATTTGTCAACTATTATTTTTAATAATTTGTTATTATTTATCACAATAATCTCTTAGACTAATGCTAGAAACTTGCAGTTTTTTCTATTATTTTTCACATTTTAATCAGTGCAAGGTCATTAATAATGTAATTCAACAAGCCTAATTTTTTAAACAAATTATGATTGTTTATAGTTATCTTCTCCTATATTAATGCTAGATAGTTGCTGTTTTTTCTAAAATTTGTAACTTTTGGTCCAGTTCTCACTTAGTGAGGTAATAATTAATGCAATGTAACAAACATCATTATCTAAACAATTCATCATTGTTTATAACTATCTACTCTTAGAGTAATGCCAGACAGTTCCGCTTTCTGTAAAATCTCCTGTTTTTCTTTCACTTTCTAGTTATGAACAAATAATAAATAAAAATTACAGAAAATCATCCTTGTTGATATTTATTTATTATTTGTTCATAACTAGAAAGTGAAAGCAAGATGGGAGATTGTGAAACAGGAGAGCCAAAACAGAATTAAAATTTTCAGAAAAAACCGCAACTTTCTAACAATTATATAAGAAAAGATAGTTATAAATAATAATATTGACGCCTCCATTTCACACCGCTCCACGTTGTGTTTAGGCGGTGTACCGCGCCACTTCGCGTCTAGGCGGTGTACAGCTCTCCGTCGCGTTTGGTCGCTCTGCAACTCTACGTCTTGTGTATAAAAATATAACCTTGAGCTTTACAGCAATCCAACGCGAAGGTGTTCTGTACACCGCCTAATGGAGACATTGCGCGGTACACCGCCTAATCGAGACATTGCGCGGTACACCGCCTAATCGAGACTTTGTGCTGTACACCGCCTAATCGAGACATTGCGCGGTACACCGCCCAAATGAGAAGTTGCGCAGTACACCGCCTAAACGAAATGTTTCTCGGTACACCGCCTAATCTAGACGTTGCGCGATACCCCGCCCAAAAGCGACGTGGAGTGGTATTCAAAGGAGGTGTTGATATCATTTGTTTAAAAAATTTATCGAATAAAAATAAAATATTTTCAAGCTGTTAAATTTTAAATAAATAATAAATATTTCAGTCTTTACATACACCTTCTTCCTGTGAAGCGAGTTCGAATTCATTTCTTTCGAAATTCGAAGACTTTAATTTCAGCATTTTCCCCATTCTATCAATTGTCATGCTTTTGAAATTTCTTGCATCCCTCTCGTCTTTTGTTTTTCTTGGAATTTCACTCGACTCAACTTGCACTTTATTGGGGATCGATTCCTTTTCTTTCGAATTATCTTTCGTATGACGTAATCCAGGAAAAAATGCAGCGAGTCTGCTCGCTAGAACCAATTTATATTTATTTTTTATTTTTATTATTTATTAATTTAATTTATTTTTTTTCTTATTTATTATTTTTTATATTTTTTTTATTTTTATTATTTTTAAAAAATTTACGAATGGGACTGCTGAAAAATGTCGAAAAATAAAATTCTCGAGACATTTTCTATTTTCTATTTTTCTATTCACGAAAAAGAAAATATTTGAAATAGGAAATTCTAGTAATTAGAAAATTTCCGAAATTTTAAAATTCCCGGCAATTTATAATATTACCGAATTTGAAAAATTTGCAAAATTGCAAAATTCCTAAATATAAATAATTTTTCAGATTCGGGAATTTCTCTATCTCGAAAGTTGTGTAGCGTCAATTATTTTATAAAATGTTGAAAAATTATAATTAAAAAAATAATGAAATTGAATGTAAATAAAATAATAAATATTCTCGATAAAAATAGAAATAAATTTATTCAATATTTATTAATAATAAATTTTATTAATCGGGAATTTTCAATTTTTGGCAATTTTCAGCTATTTCCAATATGTATCTCATTTTTAGGAAATTCCCAAAATAAGAAAATTTCTCCTTAAAAAATAAATGATTGTTTAATATTGGGAAATAATTCTGTTCTTAGCATTTTGCTACCACACTATAATTTCTAAATGTTCTTACATTTTCAAAGAAATAAGAAAAATTAAATTATGGGAAAAACTTATTTGGAAGAATTCGAAAAAAATTTAGAAGCTTTTTACTGATTTAAAAATTTTTTTAAAAGATTTCCGGAAAAATTTTGAATGTTTTAGGTTTAATTTTGAAAGAAAAATTTTTAGTTTAGAAGATTTCAAAAGTTGTGCAAAAAATGTTTCAGGACTAAAAAAAAAAATTTAGGTAAACACAATTTTGCTGGGCGTCAAGAGGATGAAAAAAATATTCTTAAGATCATCGGAAAATCTAAAATGAGTTTTTTCTTAGTGAATTCTAAGAGCAAATTAAAAAAGATTATTCAACGCTAAAAATTATTTTTTACAATTTTGAAAAAATTCTGTAGGTTCCTAGGAAAAATCAAAATGATTTTTTATTTTCAAAAATTAATTTTAAGAGGATACATAAAAAGATTTCAAAACATTTTAAAACATTTCTAAAATTTTCAAAGAAGAATCTGAAAGATTTCAGGATTTTTGTTTAATTTTGCAGAATTTAGTGAAAAAATTGATTAATTTAAAAATATTTTTTTTTTTAATTTTGCAGAATTTAAAAAAGAATTTAGTGGAAAATTTGATTAATTTGAAAATATTAAAAGGTTTAACAATTTTGAACAAATTGAAAAAAGAATTTTCTTACGATTTATGGAAAAATTGTGTATGATTTTTAATTTTGAAAACAAAACTTTAAGAGAAATCGAAAAAGATTTCAAAAAAGACTTCAAAAGATTTTTTTGAATTTCGAAAAAGAATATAAGATTTTTGAGTGAAATTTTTAATTTGACAAGATTGAACATTTTAAAAAAATCGAGTAAATTCAAGAAATATTCAAAAGATTTGAAGAGATTAAAAAAAAATTTCAGCTGTGAAAGATTTTGAAGAATGCAGATTTTTTTCAAAATTTGCAACCAAAACTTTGAATGTTTCTAAAGAATTTGAAGATGTTTCAAGAGAATAAGCAAATTTTCTTAAAATTCCTAGGAAAATTTGGAAGATTTTAAGGCATTTTTTTACATTTTGAATGATTTTCCAAAATTTGAAGAAAAATTCGAGTCAGCTAAAAATATTTTAAAGAATTTAAGTAGTTTTGAATAGATGAAAAATATTTTAAAAAATGGAAGAATTTCTGAAAGTTTGTTTCAAATATTTTTTATTTCTTCCAAACTTCTAAAAAGTCCTAAAAATCGCTTAAAAAGGCTACAATTCTTCCTATTATTTTTTTAAATACTCTAAAATATTTTTTTGATGTTCTAGATTCATTTTTGACCTTCGGGAAATTTATTAATCAGGCGTTTTTAATTGTCGACAATTTTTTTAAATTTCCGGAAATTGAAATTTTCCGAATTTCATAATTCCCGACTGTAAAGAAATTTATTAATAAAGTAACAAAATTTAAATAAACAATGAAAAAAAATTAAAAAATTACAGATGTTGAAAATTCTCGATAATAGATAATTCCCGAAATAAAATAGGCGCCATTAAAAAATATTCAGCACTATAAAATTGTGAACACAGACAAATTTCCGAATTGTAGGATTCCCGAGTGTAAACAATTTTTTAGTTTTTGAAATAAAAAAATTTCCCTGTTTCGAAAATTTTACAGTGTGGAACATTTTATAATTTCGGCAATTTTTTCAAAAGAATTTTTTTATTGGGAATTTTCAAATTCAAATTTTTGGGAATTCAAATGTCGGGAATTTTCTTAGTCGGGATTTTTAAATTGTCGGCAATTTTGTGACACTTCGAATATTTTATTTTCCCGAAAAAGGAAATTCCCGACACTGTACAATTTTCGAATTGGGAAATTCTTGGATAATAAAATTCCCGAAATTTTTAAAATGCCGAAACATAAAAATCCCGAATTAAAAAAATTCCCGAATTAAAAAAATTCCCGGAATAAGGAAATTCCCGAACAGTTTATAATATCACCAAATCAGAAAATTTCCGAATTAGGAAATATCCGAACTAAAAATTTCACGAATTATAAAATTCCCGGATTGAAAAATTAAAAAAATGGTTTTTTAGTGAATATTATTTATTTATTGAAAATGCAATAATGAAATATTTTTTTCTTCAGTTAAGAGTTTTTAAAAATTATTGTTTGAAATTAAAGTAACAAAAATGGTATACATTTTCCAAACAAAATTTGCAGGATTCAATTCAGTACTGATTTATCTTGAAGTTTCTTTCATTTTTGTTCAAAATTAACAATTCGATTTTTGAGAACATTATTTGTAATTTTTCAAAATACTACACACATTTTCAAAAAAAAAAACGTTCGTTCAGAAATATATATATTTTTAACTGTTGTTATTTAAAATTCAAACAAAAATTTCGAAACCATCAAACATTTAAAAAAATGTCTGGTTGAAAATTTTTGATTCTTTTATTTTTATTAAATGAATCATGTTTAAGAAAAAAATGTTGACTATTTAAATTCGGGAATTTTCCAGTTTGGATTTTTTATAATTGGGTTATTTTCTGACGGGAATTTTCCAATTCGGGATTTTTATATTTCGTCAATTTTATAATTTCCAAACATTTTTTCAAAAATTTTTAGATTAGCAAATTTCCTTGTGTCGGAAATTTTCCATTCCTATCGGGAATTTTACGATTCAAAAAAATCAAAATTTTTGGTAATTTCCAGCTATTTCGAATATTTGATTTTGAAGAAATTCCCGAAATAAAAAAATTACCGGCAATTTAGAATTCCCGAATTGGAAAATTAGGAATTTTTTTCCAATTTCATATCCGTTAGGAAATTTCAAATAGTCCGTAATTTCTAGCAGCTTCGAATACTTTATTTCTAGAAAATTTCAAAAATTAGAAAATTCCCGAAAATTTGAAATTTCTCAATTGAAAAATTCCGTGACATTATAAAATATCCAAAACCATAAAATTGCCGAAGCTGTAAATTCCCGAAAAGAAAATTTTCAAAGTAGAAAATTCCCGAAATTATGAAGTTTTCAAAAAATAAAAATCCGGGATTTAAAAATTTCCGAATAATGACATTCTCGAGCAGGTTATACTATAATTGAATAAAAAAATTTCCAAACAATCAAATTCCCGAGTTTATAATATTACCGAATTTAAAAATTCACGAATAGTGAAATTCACGACACTAGAAAATTTATGAATTTCAAGAATTAAAAAAATTTTCTCTCAAATAATATTTTTTATTTATTTAAAATATAATAATGAAATATTTTACTTAATTGTTTAAATTCAAGATTTTCACATCGTTGAATATTTTATAATTTGGCAATTTTAGGTCGGGAATTTTCTATTTCGAATATTTTATTTGTTGGAAATTTAATTTTTTGGATTTTTCAGACGTCCCTGTTTCCATTCGCGAATTTCCCAGCGCCAACCAAACAAATTTGGTAATATTTATATAATTTATATTATTAATGATCAAAAACCTGTTTGTAATTTTTTCGGAAATATTATAATTTTGGGAAATTTGTTATTTTCAATATTTTCTTTTTCAGGAGTTGTCATTTGTAAAAAAAAATCTTTAAATTATTTAAATGAACAAAACTTTTAAATTAATATATGATGTTAATGTTTTTTGTGAAAAAAAACCTCTCTAGCTCCGCTGGGATTCGAACACCAGGTCTTCCAGATTTCCGGTCTGATGCTTCAACCAACTAAGCTACGGAGAGACGAGTAGATTTTTTTCACAACTCCTACAAGTTGAATGTCGACGTAATTCAATGTACTTGCAAGATTAATTTTCAATCATTCCAACATGAGAGTGATTTTTATTAATTAATATTATGGTTCTTGAGCATCGAAATAGTAATCAATATGATGTTGATGTTTTTTTTATACTTGGTCTAAAATCAATATTTTTTGAATATTGACTATTAATTTTATAAGTTGTAAAAAGAATCTCTCTAGCTCCGCTGGGATTCGAACACCAGGTCTTACAGATTTCCAGTCTGATGCCTTAACCAACTACGCTACGGAGAGAAGA
>CAKNXH010085878.1:0-22177 GCA_932178445.1 Andricus quercusramuli | reverse complement strand
AGTAATTTTCAACTAAAAAACTGGAATTTTCAACAAAATAGTTTCATTTTCAACTGAAAAATAAAAAATTTTAACCAACAACAGAATTGTTAAATTTTAATTTATTAAATTAATTTGCAACCAAATAATTGAATTTTTGACTCTAAAAAATTAATTTTCAAACAAATACTTGAACTTTCAAACAAGAGAAATAATTTTCTGTCAAAAATACGATTTTTTAACAAAATACGTGAATTTTCAACCAAATAGTTGAAGTTTTAACTAAAAATGATACATTTTGAACTGAAAATGATAAATTTTCAACAAAAACTGGAAAAGTTTATCTTCCAGTTAAACAAATTAATTTTCTACTAAATATAAAAAAGAATTTTCAATAAAATAGTTAAATTTTCAATCCAAGAGATGAATTTTCAACTGAAACGATTAATTTTTTTCTCATGAAAGACGAATTTAAAAAAGAATTGAATTTTTAACTAAAAAAGATTTATAATAATAATTATACAAGAATAATAATTATTAATGAAACAATAATAAAAAGAGAAATAATTTTCACCAAAAAGACGATCTTTCATAAAATACATGAATTTTTAACCAAGAAGAATAATTTCAAATCAAATAATAGAATTTTCAACTAAAAGTGGTAAGTTTTCAACAAGAAAAAAGTTAATTTTTAATAAAAAATAAAAACAAACCATCAGAAAATTAAGTTAAAGTTCCAACCGAAGTAAATTTAAAAAAAGATGAATTTTCAGAAAAATAGTTAAATTATCAACTAAAAAGGATCAATTTTCTATAAAAAAGTTGCATTAAAAAAAAGGATTAATTTTTAACCAACATGGAATAGTTAAATTTTCTTTTTGAAAAATTAATTCTCGATGAAAAAAAACAACAAATTTTCAACTAAAATGAGTTTAACGGAAAAAATTAAATTTTTAACGAAGTAGTTCAACTTTCGACCAAATACTTCCATTTTCTACTAGATTGTAAAATTTTCGAGCGGAAATGCGAACTTTCTAAAAAACGGTTGAATTTTCAAAAAAAAAAAAAAAGAAAAAAGAATTTTTAACCACAAGTATAATTGTTAACATTTCAATCATAAAAGATTCTAATTTTAAATAACAAATAATTTAATTTAAGAGAAAAATACGAATTTTGAAAAGATTATTTTACAAACGGTTGCATTTTTAACAAAAACGAATAGCTTTTTTATGAAAACGGGTGAATTTTCAACAGAATAAATCAATTCCGAACCAAACAGTTAAATTTTCAACCAAAAGGAATAATTTTCTACCAAAAGTGGGATAGTTTAATTTTTAGTTAACAAATTAATTTTCAAACGAAAAAAAAAGAATTTTCTAAAAAAAATTGAATTTTCAACTAAAAAATTATGAATCTGTGACCAAATAAAATGAATTCTTAACAAAACATGTTATAGTTTTGATATGTGAAAACAAATTTTCAATTTTAAATAAAAAATAGTTGAATTTGATTTCAATAAAAAAAGATGAATTTTTGAACAAAACAGTTGAATCCTTATCCAAAACAGATTTGAACTCGATTTTGAAAAAATCTAAACTTAATTTAAAACTGAAAAATATTTCCAAGAATAGAAAACGAAATTTAGATTTTTGAAGAATTCGAAATAAAATGTTGAAGCTTTTAAGCGATCTTTAAAGGTTTTGAGAAAATGAAAAAAATTTCTCAACTTTGCTGGGAAAATTCATAATGATTTTTTATTTTAAAAAATTAATTTTGAGAGAATATTTAAAAAGATTAAAAAAATTTTCAATAATAAATAACAATTGAACAATTATTGATGTGGAAAATAATCGAGTAAGTTGAAAATATATTCAGAAGTTTTGTAAAGATTCCAAAATGATTTGAAACGTAAAAAGATTTCAAAAAATTTGAAGCACAATGTAGGTTTTTGAAGATGTTGAACACAAAATTTATAAGCTTTTCAAGCATTTTGAAAGGTTTCAAATGATTAAAAAAATGTTATCAAAATTTCTAGAAAAACTAATAATAATTTATATTGGAAAAATTAATTTTGGAAGAATATTTTATAAGATTTCCAAAATTTTTGAAAAAGAAAATGCGATTATTATTTTCTTTTGTCTCTCGCGATTTTAAATCAAAATATAAAATTATTACTTGAATTCAGTTGAAAACCAATTTTCGAAAAAATAAAGTGAAAAATCTTGTTTTCACGGATTTGAATGTTTATTTATTACCTTCTAATGTAAAATTATGTAAATAAAATTCTTGTGAAAATTGTTTTTCATAACAAATTTCATTCTTCTTGAATTTTCAACGAAATCTAAAGATTGATGTAAAAACATTTTTTTATTAGAAATGATACTCAATTTGCATCAGCTTTTTTGTTTTGTTTATCGAAGAGATTATTTTGTAAATTTAATTTTCAAAATTTTGAATTTGAAATATAAAACAAAAAACATCAAGTCTTCTCGGACTTTTATGATGTGCAATAGATTGCTTTGTAACTTATTGAAAAAATCAAACTTGAACCAAATCGCTGCAGTTCGAATTTGTGAAACAAAGAAAACTTTTACAGTTTTTGACTAAATGTTTTTAAACTTTGACTGTGTCTTGAGCACTTCCCTTACCTTCGTTATGAAACTTGGTCAGAACAATAATCTATGAATGAGAAAAATGGCGGCACTTTTATTTTTCGGAACAAAGAAAACTTTTCCAGTTTTTCACTAAATTTTTTCAAACTTCAGGTGTGTTTAAGGCACTCTGCTTACCTTCCTTGCGAGGCTCTATTAGAACAATAGTCTCTAAATTTCAAAAATGGCGGAAATTTTATTTTTCGAAACAAAGAAAACTTTTTCAGTTTTTGAAAAAATGTTTTCAAACGTCGGCTGTGTTTTAAGCACCTTCCATACATTCCCTACATGTTTCAATCAGAACTAAAATCTCCGAATTGGAAAAATGGCGGCACTTTTATTTTTCTAAACAAAGAAAACTTTTTCAGTTTTCCACTAAATATTTTCAAACTTTAGGTGTGTTTAAGGCACTCTCCTCACCTTCCTTACGAGGCTCTGTCAGAAAAATAATCTCTAAATTTGAAAAATTTCGGGACTTTTATTTTTCGAAACAAAGAAAACTTTTACAGTTTTTGACAAAATGTTGTCAAACGTTGGCTCTGTTTTAATCACCCTCCATACATTCCCTACGAGGCTCAATCAGAACTAAAATCTCCGAATTGGAAAAATGGCGGCACTTTTATTTTTCGGAACAAAGAAAACTTTGACAGTTTTTGGTTGAATGTTTCCAAACTTCTGTTGAACATTATAAGCCTCACGTTCAAAACAATATCTGTAGATTATTCCCGATCATCACGTTTAATCGCTGAGCTTTCTATTTCAGGAGAAATTCCAGAAAGCATGTCGCGTGATTCTTCGCGATCATTAAACCCCTTTCTGTCTCTCAGACAAGCTTGATGGCTAATTCATCAGTTGAATCTCATCGTTGTATCATCTCGACATTCATTAGCCAACCCCTTTTCCTTATCCCTTATCCTATCCTGGTGTCATTAACCATGAGATAATAGTCGGCAAGCATTGACTTACTTTTCTGACAGGTGTTCGTGCTAAACGCAGAACCATGTAAGTGATGGGCTTCACTTGTTAATCGAGTTGAGAGGAAAAGCAGGGCCTGGCAAAAGGCAAGCGTGCATGTTTGGAGGTCTTTCGAATTGAAGAGAGAGAGAGAGAGAGAGAGATGTGCGTGAGAGGAAGAGAGAGCAGAGAGGGTGGGGTGGGGGTGGAAAGGGTGAAAAGAGGAAGAGGTGGAATGGATATATTTGAGTAGAAGCATGTGAGAGCTAGGTCGAGAGACATGAGGTGAGGGTAGCTAAAATTCTGACACCCAGGTTCCGACCTCCGTACACCCCAAGATATCAATCCTCGTGTCAGTTGCAGAACTACGTGCCCCTGTGTCCATATTTGTTTTGTTTGTTGCAGTCGGACTAATTTGTACTTGCAGGAAGAGAAATGCTTCTGAAATGAACATTTTTCTCTAAAATCATCAGATCACTTCGTACTTTTGCTAAAAAAATTATTATCGTCCTCAAATTAGGGGCCCTTCAAAAACTACTTTACGCTGAATTGAAAAAATTTTCCAGCATCTTCGTCACAGATGATCACACAAAGCTTGGAACACTAGGGTGCGCCACAAAAACAAACAAAGGAAAGAGGGAAAATACATTCTTTCTTGACACCCTGAATTAATTTATCCTATTCGTTGAAAAAAGGCCAAGCTCATAATTTGTTTATGAAAATTGTTTGAATAATTAATAATTCTTGGAAACTTGCAAATCATCAAACAAAAAAGTCATCGGAATTATATTCTTAGTTAATTATTTAAAAAAATGTAGTATATTTGTTAAAAAATATCCAAACTCTAAATTTTGGTATTAAAGTTTTTGAATTATTATCAATTATTGTAAATTTACAAAGCAACATAGAAAAGATTCATTATTAATTTTGCAAAAAATTAGCCTGTTCGTTGAAAAATAGCCAAATTCTGAATTTCGTAGAAAATTTACTTTTTGAGAAATATTCACATTTTGTGTTGAAAAATAAATTCAAATATTTTTTGGATGGAAATTCAACTATATTTTTCAATATTTGTCTTTCTGATTTAATAAATCATTTGTTTCAATAGAAAATTAATCTTTTTTGGATGAAAATGCAACTTTTTGATTGAAAATTGAATATTTTTTTTGTCATCCTTTTTGTGTGAACATTCAACTGTTATTATTGAAAATTCGTCTTTTTGGGTTGAAAATTCAATTATCTTCCTAGAAAATGTACTTCTTATTTAAACTTTTTTTTTCGAAAATTATGTTTGAACAACTTTGTTAAGAAATCATTTTTTTTTGAAGATTCATATTTTTAGTTGAAAATGTATCTCTTTGGTTAAAGTTTGACTATTCAGTTGTAACTATTTTGTTGAAAATTGATTTTTCTGCTGAAAATTCCTATTTTTCTTGTCGAAAATTCAATTTTTTTAGGGAAAATTTGTCTTTTGGCTCAACAGTTTAATTGAAATTTTTTTTCTTCCATTACTGAAAAATCTTTATTTATTGAAGATTTGTGTTCATATCAACTATTACACTTTCTTTGTTGCAAATTTATCTTTTAAGGTTGAAAATTAACTTTTTTGTAGAGAATTTAATTATTTTGTAGAAAATTTAAGTATTTTCTTGAAAAGTCATCTTTCATCGTTGAAAAGTCACTTTTTTTGTTTAAAATGAATAAATTCCAAAAATTTTAATTTGTGTATGAATGTTAATGATCAAGAAAAAAAATTGGTCGACTAAAAATCATTAACAATTCTTCGTCACTAAACACCACCACTTATGTAATTTGAAGACGATCAGAAAAAAATTATGACTTTGTGTCCATAAATGACCAAACTATGCATTTGTTTATAGAATTTGTTTATTAAATTTGTTTATAAAATAGAGAAATAAAATCGAATGACCAATCTTAATCACTGAATATTACCACTCATATAATTTAAAGGCACTAAGAAAGAAAAACGATTACTTTTTGCCAATTACGCATAAACAAAGCATTTATTTACATAGTTTGTTTATAAAATAAACAAATTATACTACACAACAAATTTTCATGATCAAACATGATCCTCTTGATAAAATCAAGCATTTTCAACTCACTAATATACTTTGCAAGCGAAATTTCCAATATGTTGACATTTTGTTGATATAATTTGTTTATAACAAGTAGCTCCGATATTATATGAATTATTTATATTTTTCGGATACTTTGGCATTCCTTTTCGTCGAGAATATAATTAATTAAGTTATTGATTTGAAGATAAAAAATAATAATTATAAAATGTCTCATTGGTACACGATCGGATCGTCTCTGTCTAGCTCACATGGTAGAAAGAAAGGTTCGATCGACTTCAAGCATCGGAGTCCCACCGTGGTGTTTCGTAATCTCAAAATGTCAAGTACTGACGTGAAAATTGCGAAACCTGTGTTTTCCTTGAACAGTTAATCTAATATTTATAAAAGTAAGTGACTTTCTGTTGAATAACTTCTTATGTCTAGTGATGAAACTGCGTCATGCATTATGCGCTATACGCAAAAGTGCGTGCTTCCCACTTAAAATGTTCTCCGAGGAGTTTTGTTACAAAAAAGTGATGTGCTTCTGGATGCGGCTGTATTCGAATGGTTTAATCAAGCGAGCGTCAGCGTACCTTGACCGATAATTCAAGAAAAAGGTGTCATTTCAAACGAGATGCCCAATGGCCCGTAAACTTTTAAGTGCGTTAGTAGGAAATACGTAGATTTTAAATGGACAGTGGACACTGATAAAGGATTGTATAATTTCATTAACAATGAAAACTTCTACAATTTTTTATAGATTCTTCACAAACTCTGTTCACATCTGCAATTTTTGGTACTTTAAGTACTTCCAAGGTTTGCAAACATTCCTTAAAAAACTGTAAAACTTTTCTTTCTTATGAAAATTGAAACTGCCACCATTCTGTTACTTTCGATCTTTCTGAACAATTTACTTGTGCTTCATCCTGAATATTTTCAAGGAAAATCTCAGAACTCTAATAAGGAGTATGAAACAGGGTAGCCGCATGTCAAGAAAAATCTGGAAATCAGTTAAAAGTCAGGGGGTTTGAAAAAAATCCCCAAAGTCGGGGCATTTCTTTAAGAAGCACTTTAAGTAATAGATAAGAATAATCAGGTCTGCCACAGAGTCAGTTTTAGTCATTTTTTTCTTATTTCACTTTTTGGTAAATATGCGCCTCGCACAAATATTTCCGCGACTTCCGAAATCCGGACGTGCTCGATAACACGGAAAAAAAGAAGCTATTCTTCACATCCTGTGAGGACGGAAGTACAAACCAGGAAAGGAGAATGGATGGCGAATTCAACCAACCGGACGATGAGTACGCGATAAAATCCCGTCGAATGGATGATGCTGCTCAAATTTAGATGAAAATAAACGACGTACATCGAATTCCATTTGGAGAACGGACGAATAAGAAGAGCTCAGTATTAGGGATTTTGATTATGGTATCTGTAGTGGAAAACTTGATTATATGATCAATCAATTTAGGGATTTCGGGGATAAATTTGCAATAGAAATAGTGGAAATTTATCACCAAAGCGTGATATGTTTGGCAGTGTATGTTTGCACACTGAATTAGGAAAAAAATTAAGGTTTTCTGTACTATCGTTTGACTTTTTCCTAACGTTTCCTGCTCCAATAGAAATTTTTTTGTTAACTGACATATATATTAAGCAAATGGTATTTACGATTTTACAATTGAGTAGTTTCAGTAAGTAAAACATGAAAAAAAATTGAGCTGAAAGTAAGCCTTGTCAATCAAATTTTGTGACAAGAGCTAATTTGTAAATATTTTGTCGGAAACATTTGGAATAAGAACCAGCTTACTTCCCCCTCTTCCAATCCCATTTCCACTCCCCTCCCTTATCCCTTCCCCCTTTTTTCTGAACACCATAAACTTGGACTTTCCCGCATTCAGCTCTAACCAGTTCTTATCAAGGTATCTTCTTAACCTCTTCATCATCTCCATTCAGGCTTTTTCGCTTCTTGCCAGCAACACTATGTCCTTACCTTCTCGATCAGGCCTCTCTTCGCTCCCCTATCCTTCATGGCCTCCCACAACCTTCCCCTATTCACTGAAGAAAAAGCGCCTTTAAGATCCACAAAAAACGCGTCCTAAACCTATTTATTATCTTCCAAACGTCCCCCTCTGTTCCAACATTTCCTAACTCCTCTTTCAGATCTTTCTCCTTTTCCTGTTCCTTCCTCTTACACATCAATCGAAACACCTTCCTCATTTCTACGTACTCCTCCCTTTTCGCAGCACCCATTTCTTATACTTCCTCTTCACCTTCCTTGTCATCTTTTCACGTACACTATCCCACCACGGCTTTACCATTCCTTTCTTCATCTTTTTGAAAACGCACCCTTCCACTTTCTCTTCAAAATCCTTCCATATTTCTTCCACCGACTCCCCTTCGAAGCTTACCTTCCCAAACTGCTCCTTATACTTCTCTATCGCCTCCCTTATCCAGCTCATCCTCTCTCCCGTCGACCCTTCCTCCCCACCTTGCCTTGCGCCGCTCTCACCCCTTATCCACAATCCTAATGGCTGATAGTCTGATTCTACCTTCCCTTCTACTGCGAATCTTTCCGCCTTCTCTCACCCTTACATATTCATGACTACATAATCTATCACCGATATCCCCACCTTACTTATATATGTGTATTCTCCCTCCTCGTCCCCAGTTGCCATACCATTCACCACCGCTTAGCCCCTATCCTCCATCCAGTCCCTTAGAATCTCCCCATGCTCATTTATTATCTTTTCCTCCGATTCCGTTTCGAAGCACTTCCCTTCCTTGTAAAGACCCCCTTCCATCTCCATCCTCGCATTAAAGTCCCCATCCAGTTCCACCATACCCTCCTCTCTTTGGCCTAGCAAGTCTTCCACACTTTCTTTAATTCTTTCCATCCCATCCTTATTGTACACTGTCACAAACTTATAGGTTACCCCTCCTATCTTTACTTCCCTCATTTGCACTCCCTCTTCCTCTTCATTAACTTCTTCCTCTAACCCATCTTGAACCTCCGTTATAATTCACCATCAGCCCTTCCTTTCTTCTTCACTCTGATTACCTCCTGGAGTCACCACCTATACCCCCTTGGCAGCTCTGGCTCTATTCTATCGCATTTCTTTTTTTCTACCCACTTTTCTACCAGTCCCACAACATCGAATTCCTGGATGTACCTCCAGAACTCCTCATCCTTCTTCATCACCCCTGCTACGTTCCAGTACAACACCTTCACTACTCCTTAACCCTGCATTACCCTTAACCCCTACTTCCTATTAAACAATTTCCTCTGCACTTTCTACAATACCTCTTTCTCCTCATCTCACACCCACATTTGCTCGTTTACTTATATTTCCTGATATCTTACCTTCGCCGATCTCCCTTCACTCCTCTACCTCCTAGCGTTGTCTTACAGCATTTTCTGCACATCCCTTTACTTTTTCGTCAAATTGTGATCGATGAAAACTCCCTTATCCTTCATCCTATTCCTATTTCGCATTACCTCTAACTTTTCTTTCCAGCTGGCCAACTCCACAACCGTCACTCCCTTCTCCTTTCTTCCCTCCAACACAACTTTCCCTACCATGCCTTTAAAACCCCTATGCTCTGTAGCGACGCTTCCGTACCCTCCCTTCCTTCCTCGCTCTTTAGCTTCAACCCTCCTATCACAATATTATTTCTCCTCTGTGCCTTCTCTCTTCTCTTAATTCACAACTATATTGCCCTTATCCTTTCCCTATTTACCCTCTCCTCCTTTTCATTCCTACACTCTCACACCTTCTCCTCTATCATATTCTTTACCCTCTCCCAAATACCTCTAATCTCGCCCCTCACCCACGTCACCTATTTCCATTTGCGTCCTGCCCTCCACATTCTCAAGCCTTTTTTCCGTGTTTTCCTTTCACATCCTAATCTCCTCTTCCATCTGCTTTATCTCAACTTATTTTTCTTTCCTTACCTTCTCTGACCCTTCTACTCTCTCATTCAGCTCTTTCACCTCTTTTTCCTATTTCTCATCTCTGATTCTCAAGTCCTCCCTCATGCCTTCCATCTGCTTCTTAGTCCCGATTACGTCCTCCTTCAGCCCCCTGATCACGCCTAACAGCATCCATAGAGCCTCTTTTTCCGACTTCCCCTCCATTTTGAGGGGGGGGGGGGGTAACCTGCGTGCTCTCCCGCTTCTTTTAAGCGGACTCTCTACCTCTCTTTTCTCCGGACTCTCTTGGCTGTTTTTCCCCGACGCGCCGCTCGACACCGGACGACGCGCTGTTGGCCGTCGTGGCACGTGGAAAATTTTTCCTCCGTCAATTCCACTACCAGCACTGCCAGCACTTTCACTGCTCACCACCTGCTCTGCCGTCGGTAACTGGGACCGCCCTTCGCAACAGACAGATGTCTCTGACGAATGCTGCTCGCCTACAGAGCCATGGAGTTGCTACTAGCTTTTTGCATTTGTTTCCCAGGTACTCAGTCCATAAGAGATTCTTATCTAGGATCATTCTTAAATATTTTGTACCTTTTTTGTTTTCCAATTGCTGTCCTCCCAATTTCAGTTAACTTGTGGCTCCCCACTTACACCGCCCGGTGTATACAAACGCGTTCCTCTTATTTGGATTGACTGATAGTCCAGTCTTCTTGCACCAAGAATCCACTATCCCCAGTGCTTGTAACATTACTACGAAGAGCGCATCCAGATGCTGGCTGCCCGAGATAACTAGTATTTCGTCCGCGTAGCCTATAACGTGGTAGCCCTGACTGGTGAGCAGATAAAGCAGTTCATACACTACTAAGTACCACAGCAGGGGCCATAGAACGCCTCCCTGCTGACATCCGAAGTCAAAAGATCCACATAAAGTGGTATCCTCCTTAGTTGTTGTTAGGTTCCTGTTGGCCAACATGTGGCAGGTCCATTCCATAACTGCAGTAGGCACATCATGTGCAATCATGGGCGCTCTGATAATCTCTCTAGAGGTGTGATAAAAGGGCCCTACGATATTCATGAAGGTTCCAATCGCGAGGTCTTTTTGCTTCAGTTGTCCTTCGATTATGTTTACTGCGCCGCGTAGGGCCACTTTGGTCGAGTGACCAGCCCTGCAGGCGCATTGCTTCTTGTGGAGTGGTCTACTTGATAAGACCTTGTCACTGATATATCTATCCACGAGTGTCTCCACTGTTTTGAATAGGAAAGAAGTCAGGCTGATGGGACGGAAATTCTTGAGTGATGTATAGCCGATCTTTTCTGCTTTCGGAATGACATTGTCTCTGAAACTACCGGTAGAGAGAGTGATGTCAATGACTTTCTCCCTGACCTAGTTATGAAACGTCGGTGTACTCCCCGTGACAAAAATATCTAAATCAGTAGTGATCAGGTATTCCAATAGATCATTACCACTTGAGTTGATGTCCGTACCTTCACTGGTGGATTGGCATCGCCGTTATATGGAAAGCAGGCCGGTTCAATGACTAGCTTCCTCATTCCTCTAAGATCTGTGGCTATCATCATCAGGTACCTGGCTGAAAGAAGTATTTATTAATACAAATATTTTAAATGACTATAACTTCCTTACTCTTCAACAAAATGTATTAATATTACAGGTCAATCAATTTGTTTTGAGTCAAAGAATCTTCTAATTCATTCATCTGTTTCTTTTTCCAGAATTAGGTTCAGAGTTCGATTGCTTGCCTAATGGCGAGTCTGTTCATGATGCTCCTCGTGGCGGACCTTCTTTTTCTTCATCTGATAGACAAAATTCTCCTGCCAGGCATCTTTCTCCTGCCAGGCATCATTCTCCTGCCAGGCATCATTCTCCTGCCAGGTCTTGCCCATCAGCCAGACCTCATTCTCCAGCCGGTCCCTCTCTTCGTGGAAGATCCAGCTCTCCTCCTAACAGGCCCACTTCGTCTCTCGTATTTGGAATTGAACTTGAACAACTTAAATTTATTCGGCTAATTCCTCACACGAATCCGCATCAGCAATTCGTAATTCGAGGATACACTTTTCCTTCCGATGAATCACTTCAGTTAAGAGTAAAAGGTAATATCTTCATTCCTGTGCCTAACGAAGAACAAAAAGTATTAGCAAGATCCACTGGTGACGTCTTCGCAATATTGGATAGTAATAGTATAACTCTTCAATTCTGACCATTTATATATCGTCCTTAAATCTCGATTAATGAGATCAATAGTTTCATTTATTTTATCTGGACTACACTGGATGTTTATCTGAAGATTATCCACAAAGAGCATATGAAGTGAGTACTTGATAATAAATCCAATAGCATTGGTGAAGAGAATAAATAGCCATATTAAACGATTCTGGTCGAAATTTCAAAAGTGAAATATAAAAATAATGAGTGGAATGTGGGTGAGAGAAGGAGCGGAAAGGTATGAAAAAAATATTACCGAAAGGATATGTGTGAAACATGCAAGCAGGGAGAAAGGAAGTGGTGTTAGAGGAAGAAATGTGAGAAGTTACACAAAAAAGGACTGAAGAAGAGAATAAGTACAGAGAAATCAGAATTAAAAAATCCATCAAAATCATTGATTTGATATATTTTAGAGAGAAGTAAAAGAATCCGTATTTTATAATATTTTTAAGGATTTTTAAGAATTTATCCGCAAGAAGTGACGGATTTTGTAGGGATTCAAAGATTTGAAGAGATTTTTAAATATTGTTTGCAATTCATTTAAATTTATTTGAAATTCATGATGAATTCCTATTGATTTATCCTTGCTTCTTGGTAATTTCTTTAAATTTTCTCGCATTCTTTGAATTGATTTGACTTCTTTCAAATTTATTCAATTCTACTCAATTCAATGGATTTTATTGAATTCTTTTCAGTTTTGCTTCAATTCATCCCGAATTCTCCTGAGTTATTTAAAATTCAAAACAACATCATTTTTTCATTTTGAATATGTCACTTTTTTCAGATTTGGTAGATTCGATAGCCCTAAGAACAATGAATAAAAATTTATAAACATCAATTCAAAATTGTTATATTCCATTCAAAAAATAAAAAGTTAATCAGGAAAAAAGTCAGGAAATTTAAAAATGATTTTTCGCGTGCACCCTGAATTTGAGTTTTACCAATGTTGTGTTTTGGATATAGCTCATTATTGCAATTAAAAAAGTTTTGTTTTTCATAAAGGCTTTAAATGGATTCTGTGTTTGAGCAAGTACTCATTACTGTCTCGTTATGATAACTGCAACGATGAGCTGAAACCACATGAAAGCTAAATATATATGATATTCCAGGGACTAAACTAACTCGGGAATTAAACCTGAAGTGATGAGAGCTAAAATGTAGTAAACGTTTGATCTCCTGTGAACCACAATTTTAATCTTGATATAATTAAAGACATGAGGCAGTCTGTTCTTTTACGTTCTTACATTTCGCGGCCTTATAATAATTTAAATTACGATATTGTTGAGAAATCTTGGTATTTATTTTATTTTCAATGATGCAATCTCATTAATTTTAATCTAGCTAGGGCTCTAAAGCCCTGCTCTCACTTACACAATATACAACATTAATTACTTCTTCGAATCCAGAATATCACCCTGAAAAAACTACAGATTTGCTTGAGTTAGAAAATGAGCATTGTTAAGAAGGATTTATAAATAGTTTTATGATTTTGCTTACTCTCTAATTAGAAGTTGCATTTCTGATTTAATCCTGATGTTGTAGGAATCATTTTAAACCTTGAAAGATTTTTGAAAATCTTTGTTTTCTTTTGATTAAAAAGTTGTATTCAAGTTAAATATTATTCATGAAGATAACAATTGTATAATTCCTAAATAATTGAAAAAACAAATTGAAACGTACCAATGAGCCTTATAGCATTTGGATTGAATAAGATTTGCAAATTTTTTACCTAAAGGGAAAGCAAAATCATAGAACACTGAAGTTTGCCAATAGCTCTCTTCTAAAACTATTTTCGATTCTTCTTCGATCTTTTGAACTCTCTTTAAAATTTTCTGAGTAATGCAATCAGGAAGATTCAAAATTTAGTAGTTTTTTTCAGTACAATATTAGCAAATTTGAAAGTTTTCTAGGATTTTGATTTTTGCTCATGCGGGCCAGTGTCGGCTTTTGGAAAATTCAGTAATGATTGTCTATTTTAAGAATTTTTAAACTGATTTTTGAATTTGAGGAAAATATCCGCGTTGTTAAATATGAGAAAATTTGAAAGAGAATTAAATTTTTTTCCAAGAATAGTTCAATATGTTAAAGTTAATTTGGAACGAAGTTTTTGGAATGTCGTGTTTTTTCTTTCGCTTCAGATATCAGTTGTAATTTTGATTCAATTTTCAGTATTCACTACTCATTTTGTCCTCAAAAAGATGCTGCACAATTCTATTTGTGGGAGTTTCATTAGAAATATGCTAGCGAATTATTATAAACAAGTCCATTATTAATTTATTTTGTAAAATTGTAATTTGTTTACAACTTATATATTTTAATAAAACTCCCAGTATAATAATATATTCTAGATAATCTTCTAAGAAACAAATCTTGATATTAATTTTATAAAGCATATCCTCAGATAAATATTTTCAATAAAAATTTCAATTTGTTGAAACTGAACGTTTCTCTTCACAATAAGCCATAGAATGCGAATAAAATATCACTTTTCAAAAGCCAACACCATAAGTCCCAAAGAAACCCCATAAGTGATAAAATGGGTTTTGCGAGTTTTTGGCGCTAATTATGATTTTTTCGTTGTTTTCTCGATGCGAATCGTTTCTAATACATAAAATATTACTTTATACTGAGGACGAGATATTTTCATGAATTGTTTAAACAATTTATTATTGTTTTTAACAATTTTCTCACGGAATGGAGTTAGAAAGACGCGGTTTTTTCACAAATTTTCCATTTGTTGTCCAATTTTCAATTAGAGGGAAGTGATAGTTCATCAATGTTAACAATAGTGATTGTTCAAACAATTCATCATAATTATTAATAATATTATAATTGAATAATGCTAGAAATATGCGGTTTTTTTGTTGAAATTTCTGGCTTTTTGTCAAATTTTCATTTGGAGTGAAGTAATAATGAATTTAAGTTAACAAAATAATTGTTTAAATAATTGATTAGAATTATTAATAATATTATATTTGAATTATGCTAGAAAGATGCGTTTTTTTTAAATTTCTGGCTTTTTGCCCAATTTTCATTTGGAGTGAAGTGATAATGAATTGAAGTTAACAAAATAATTGTTTCAACAATGTATTATCATTTTTAATGATATTCTATTTGCTTAATTGGCAGAATGTTGTGGTTTTTTCTGAAATTTCCAACTGTTTGTTTATTTTTTGTTAGGCGTGACTTAATAATTGATCAGATTCACCAAAAATAATTGTGTAAACAAATTATTATTGTTTATGACTATGTTCATCTATACCGATTGTGCCTGATAGTTGCGGTATTTGGGCAATTTTTACCTTTCTGTCCTTTTTTCACTCAGTGAGGTAATAATTAAATAAATTTAACAAAAAAATGTTTAAACAATTTATTATTGTTTATAACTATCTTTTTTTATATAAGTGCTAGAAAGTGGCGGTTTTTTCTAAAATCTTGCACTTTGTTTCGCCTGCCTAATCACTAACAATTATTAAATAAACATTAGAGAAAACTATATTTTAAATAATCTCTTTCCTTTTCGTGAATATATATTTTTCTGAAATAAAACAGATATTTGAAATTCTTCGCTTTTGCCTCTTGTGTAAAATAGTTTTTTTCTTTAAATTAATTCTTTAAGCATTTGGAAAAGAGCAAAAATAATTCACTTAAAACAACAATACCTTTCGAAAAATCATTTTTGTTGTGGTTGACTTATTACTTCTTCATAAATAAAAAGGCGATGCAAAGTGGAAGATTTTAGAAAAAACCGCCACTTTTTAGCACTTATCTGAGAAAAGATAGTTATAAACAATATTAAATTGTTTAAACAACTTTTCTGTTAACTTTAATTAATTATTATCTCACTAAGTGAAAAAAGGACAGAAAGGTAAATATTACCAAAAACCGCAACTATCAGGCGCAATCGATATATATGACGATAGTCATAAACAATAATAATTTGTTTAAACAATTATTTTCGCTAAATATAATTAATTATCAAGTCACGCCTAATAAAAAATAAGCAAACAGTTGAAAATTTCAGAAAAAACCGCAACATTCTACCGATTAAGCGAAGAGAATATTATCAACAATGATAATAAATTGTTTAAACAATTATTTTGTTCACTCGAATCCATTATTACTTCACTCCAAATAAAAATTAAACAAAAAGCCAGACATTTAAAAAAAAACCGCATCTTTCTAGCATTATTCAATTATAATATTATTAATAAGTATACTAATTTGTTTAAACAATTATTTTGTTAACTTTAATTAATTATTACTTCACTCCGAATGAAAAGTGGACAAAAAACCAGAAATTATAAAAAAACCGCATCTTTTCAGCATTATTCAAATATAATATTATTAATAGTTATAATAAATGGTTTAAACAATTATTTCGTCAACTTGAATTTATTATTACTTCACTACACATGAAAAGTGGACAAAAATTCAGAAATTAAAAAAAAAATCCGCATCTTTCTAGCATTATTTAAAAATAATATTATTAATAATTATAATAAATTGTTTGGACAATCACTATTGTTAACATTGGTGAACTACCACTTTCTTCTAATTAAAAATTGGACAGAAAATGGAAAATTCGTGAAAAAACCGCGTTTTTCTAAATCCATTCTCTAAGAAAATTGCTAAAAACAATAATAAATTGTTTAAACAATTCATTAAAATATCTAATTTTCAGTATAAAGTCATATTTTATGTATTAGAAACAATTTCCATAAAAAAAAACAGCTAAAAAATCATAATTAGCGCCAAAAACTCGCACAACCCATTTTTTCACTTATGGGGTTTCTTTGGGACGCTATAAAACAGACTTATGGTGTTGGTTTTTGAAAAGTGATATTTTATTCGCATTCTCTGGCTAATTGTGGAGAGAAATGTTCAGTTTCAACTCGATTGAGATAATATTGAGGATTCTGGATAAGGGTTACAAAAACGTCTGTTTTTCTTATGGGAAATACATGTTAAACTTCATGGGGCTTGCCCCACCCCTAAATATCGTTTTTTTTCAAAAAAAAAAAAAAAATGGATTGATTTTTGGGTGGATTCGAACAAATTTGGGGGCGTCCCGACAGAAATTCAAAAAAAAATTTTTCCAATGCATTTTTGGACCACCCTACTGTGCAAATAGAAAATAATTTGAAGGAACTAAAAAATAAGGAAGCGGTATTGCTGAGACTGAAATGTGAGAACAAAAAACATTTATTGCTTCCAAGGAAAGCTAAAAAGGAAAAATTAGTGAATGATATTTTGTGCTATAAAGTTTGAATTTTGTATTAGAAAAGCTTTCACAAATTAATGCAAATAAGTTTGTATGGGTAGATACAACAGAGATTATATTCAATGTGTTAAGAAAATTAAATGTTTTGAAAAAGATGTAATTAATTATTCAATTATCAAAATGTTCAGTGTGTCTAGAATCTACCTTGTGGAGCATATTTTAAAGAAACAGTCTCCTGAAACATTATTTTTTCATAAAACATTCTTCAAATATTTAAATTATCTTATTTCACTTCCGGAATTATATTTCTTTTGTGGTTAAATTATACTCTAAAGATAATGACTTATCAACAAATCCATGTTTTTAAATTAAAAAGGTATTGATTTGAGTAATAGGTACAATATATAGGAACTTGTCAATTTTTGTTAATGCACAAAATACATTATTTTTTAGGCTGAAACAGAGAAAACATATTATTTCAATATAAAATAGATGACAAATTGGAGATAGAGGAGGATGGGAATGGGATAGAGAGCGAGGAAGAACATCTAGAGACAAGATACTGAATGGGGAGGAAAAGAAGTTGTTAAAGAGCCTAGGGGAAATGGGATGGTTTATCCTGAACGGAAGAATAGAGGATGATGAGAAAGGGGAATATACACGTTCAGGAGGAAAAAGGGGAACGGTAATTAATTATGTGATAGTGGACGACGAGGTAAAAGAGAAGGTTAAAAAACTAGAGGTAGAGAACTATACAGATTCGAATCACTTTCCAATAATAGTGACATTAGAGGAGGAGTAAATATTAATAATAAGGCTGAAAAGAAAGCAAAAGTGGAAAGAACAGGAAGAGAGGATTGGTCAATGGAAGGTAAAGAACAGTTTAAAGAAAAAGTCAGGAATATCAGAATAGGGGAAGGAAATGTAAACGAGGAAATGGAAATAATGATGGAAGAAATAAAAGGAGTACTAGAGTGCATAAGCAAAAAAGAAGTTAGTGAAGGAGGGGATAGAAGTGGGATGGGCTAGGACGGAAGAAGAGGTTCGGAAGGTGGCAAATAAAGAGAGAAGAAGAAGGAAAAGAGTAAACCAGGATATTGAGATAGTGAAATGGGAAAAATATTTTATGGAATTACTAGGAAGGGTAGAGAAGAAAGTTAGTAAAGGAGGAAAAGATGGTAGGAAAACAGATGAGGAGGAGGACATTAAAAAAAAGGAAAAAGTCAAGGTATTAGGGATGATGAAACATGCAAAAGCACCTGGTATAGATGCGATTTCAAATGAAGTATGGAAATATGAGGGGACAGAATTAAAGGAATGGTCATGGATAATGTGCAATAGAGTATGGAGAAGAGAGGGATGGCGAGAGTTATGGAAAGAAAAAGTAGTTATACCAAAAGTGAAGAAAGGCAAAGGTAAGGCGGTTAAAGATTATACAGGAGTGACACTAATACCAACACTTTATAAAGTATAAGTGAATGTTTTATCAGAGAGGTTAAAAAAAAGAAGTTGTGGAGGAAAAGATAGAGCCACCGAATCAGACAGGATTGAGAAAAAGGATGGGAGTGATGGAAAATATATATGTTCTTGACTGTTTAGTAAATAAGAGGATTAAAAGGGAGAAAGGGGCAATGATAGCAGTGGTCGTGGACTTGAAGGCGGCGCTCAACTTATTAGACCGAGGCAATATAGAAAAAGTTATGGTGAAATAGGAGATACGAGAGAAATTAATGAAGAGGGTATCGAAAATTTTTAGAGACAAAACGGAAGGTAAAGGTTGGAGAGCATGTAGGAGATAATTTCTCAATATCCGCCTTCGTCAAGCAACAAGTTCTGTCCTTTTTATTTTAAAGTTTTAATTTGTTTTCAATAATGATTGCGCTTTCCGGCGTCATGTTTTGCTAATTGAAAGTGCTGTGTTTTTTAATGACTTGACCTAACTATGCATGTCTTCCTACCAGAATTGTTCAGTCTCGTTCTCCAGTGTTCAAAACATTGGTCCTTCGAGCAGGATTTTTCGATTTATTGATTCAATTCTTATGTGCGGACTATTTGCACAAATTCTGGTAGAGCTTGTTAAAGTCAGACCAGCTCATAGTAGCTTGTGACTTTTTGACTGAATGTGCAGCGTCAGTGCATTGTGACTTGAACGATTCTGTCAATTGTGACCATTTTGTGACAGTTATACTAGTGAGATTCTTTCATGAATTTTTAATTCATGATAGAGCATTAAGAAGTATCTGTGACAAAGTGACTATTAAATTGGATGCATTTTCTCGATTCTGGAAGGAGTTTCTCAATTTTTTGTGAAGGTATACAGATCTGATCAATGAACACACTTCATTAGATTTCAGCCGTACCAGCAAGATGGATGGCATACGTCGCGAATCGGGTCTCGAAAATCCAAACAAACGTTCCTTTAGCAATTCGGCATCATGTTCCGGGTTCAGATAATCCAGCATTCTCACAAAGCCGGGATATGCATTTCCGTCTGTTGTGATTCCCGTTCATTTTACCTCGAGTTGGTTTCTGATTACACTGCAGAAGCCTCCATAGCTGCTTATATTCGCTTCACCTTTCGTCGCGGTTTTTGTCGAACGTTGTCTAGTGACGGGGGTACAAATTTTGTGGGATCAGATTTTCAATTAAAGGAATTGTTTTCTGAAGCATCGGCAGGGTTCGCTTCCGTCGCTACATATCTCACTTCGCATGGTACCCAGTGGAGACTCAATCCTCTTGCAGCACCTCACTTCGGAGGTTTGTGGGAAGCTGCAGTTGAACGAAATTTCATATCCGTCGTCTTTCAATTGAAAAAATAGCGGCACTCTCATTTTGTGAAACAAAGAAAACTTTCACAGTTGTTGATCGAATGTTTCCAAACCTTTGGAGTATTTCAAGCACCTTCCTTACCTTCTTTACGAACCTTGGTTAGAACTATAATCTCTGAATTGCGAAAATTGCGGCACTTTTATTTTTCGAAACAAAGAAAACTTTTACAGTTTCTGATCGAATGGTTCCAAACCCTTAGAGCCTTTGAAGCACCTTTCTTACCTTCTTCACGAATCCTAATTGGAACAATATTATCTAAATTTAAAAAATTGCGGGATTTTCATTTTTTACACAAATTAAAATTTCACAGTAATTGGCCGAATGTTCTCAAACTTTAAAAGTGTTTTAAACACCTTCGCTTTCCTGATGAATCCAGATCAGAACTATAGTCTCTCCCTTTTAAAGAAATGGCAGAATTTTAATTTCGTTAAACAATGAAAACGTAGGGTTGCGACATAATTGAAGAAATTTGGGTGATTGTGAAGTTTATATAGAGAGCAACTGATGATTATGTTCGAGTTTAATGTTGCTGAAAACTGATCATTTCGACCGATCCGGTGAAAGCAACTTATTATCTAAACACCACGTGTTGGTCAGTTGCCAGGTTTATCTGTATACTCGTTATTTTACTCAATTACCTCAAAGAGTAGCTATGTATGGGAGCATCTCGTTTAGTTACGTCCTACTTGGAAATTTATTACTCTTCGAACATCTGCAACTCGTACCTATAATTAAATTTTAATTGAGTGTTGTTCAAATGCTTTCAACAAGTTTCTAAACAACATTTGATTACGGAAAATACTTACTCCAGTTTCTATTTAGAGGCAATGAAATTCAAATTAGAGCACCTAGAGAATATATTCATTTTGTAAGGAAAGAATGTTTTCACATTTCTTAAAACTAAGTGTTTTGAAAATTGAGACGAATGGACCTTTTCGAAAATTTCAACTTTAAACTCGATAAAATAAAGAATCTTTTAATTTCGTAACAAAGGAAACTTTTAGATATCTTAACATATTGTTCCGAAACTTTTCCTGAAATGAAAAACTGGAAATGCCGTTTTTCACAGAATGAAATATCTTGAGGATATTAAATAATTCATTTTGTGAAGTAATTTATCACAAACTTAATGAAACTGTTATGAGAGAGTAGTTCAGTTCAAGTAGCGATTTATTTCCCCGTTTATTCCACATCATTATAATCCTCATTAGAGAAAGCGTCATTAGCGCATGAACGAATAAGATTAATTTCTCTCCATATTTTCCCTTTCCCATTGAACTACTTTTGAAGATAATTTTTCAATTATCCTCAAATTTATGTGTCATAGAATACCGCGATGTTAATCACTTGTGATTTTTCGTGCACACCTGTTTCCGAATTATTATTATTTTTTTGAATAATCTAAATTATTTAAAAGCTTTTGGATTGTTTTGCATTCCTTTTTGATTAAATTCAATTTCTTTAAATCAATCATCTTGAATCATCTCCAATTCACTCTCGATTATTTTTAACTTTTTCCATCTGTTTTTAGTAATTTTGAATTCATATTAAATTATTTTGAATTCTCTTGTCTTTTTGTAACTCTTTCGGATTTTTTTGAATTAATCTAAACTATTTTCAATAATTTCAAATTCTTTTCAATTCTCTTGAATTCTTTTGAAATCTCCTGAATATAGATGTACATGTGTTTCTAAATTGTTTTGATTTGCTAGTACTTTTGAATTATTCCCAATTCATTTTGCTTTTTTTGAACTTCATGTAAAAAAATATGTTGAATTTTTTTTATTTTTGTGGGACTCTTCTAAATTATTTTGAATTTTGTTGAAAGCCTTCGAATTCGTCTGATAAACTTTTTTTTGTCTGTTTTCAGAAATCCTGTATCATTTTTAAGGTTTTGAATTTTTTTGGAATTCATTTGGAATTACTATTTTGAAACTATTTTGAATGATTTAAAATTCCTTCGGAAGTTTATAAAGTTATTTTTAATCATTTCAAATACTTTTGAATTCTTCTGAATCCTTTTGAACTTTTCAATTTTCTTGAATTATTTTAAATTTTTCGAATTATTTTAAATAATCTTCAATATATTCAAGTTCTCTTGAATGCTTTGGCTATCTGGTGATTACAGGTGTAAACCTGTTTCTGAATTGTCTTGAGCTCACTAGTTCTATTGAATTATTTTTAATTAATCGTACTTTTTTAATTTTGTAAACTTTGAAAAAATTATTTTTAATTGTTTGCAATTTGCTGAAATCCTTTTGACTATATCGAATGCTTTCGATTTATTTTGAATTTACTTGAATTATTCTGTATTAT